>BSQZ01000013.1:11129781-11439781 GCA_033239005.1 Lamellibrachia satsuma | reverse complement strand
GAAACTTTCATATTGACAAATGAAACACACTGATAGTCTAGTGTGAAACTTTCATATTGACAAATGAAACACAGTGCTAGTCTAGTGTGAAACTTTCATATTGACAAATGAAACACAGTGATAGAAATTAGACAGATTATACTCGCACTTTGACGTACATACATGTTAGCGAGTGCACAAGCAGCGGTTAGCAAGTCGTCAAATTATGTCAAATGACGAGCAACGCCAGGCGGACAGAAGGGGCCGCCACGTCGCAGGGATTGACCCTCCGCAGCCCATTCACTTGTAACAGAACTGAGAGGACAAATGTTAGAGGAGCCAAGGTTTTCACAGTCGTTGATCGGGCTATTGGACTAGACAAAGACCCATCCCTCATGACGACTTTCAACACCCCTTTCAGACGCTATGAATGGTTACTTGTATTTGTCTCAATGTGTCGGCATACATTTTCCAAAGAAAGCTTCATCAAGCTCTTGAAGGACTTTAGGGAGTCACATATGTTGCTGATGACATAGTGGTGATGGGATGTGGAGCCACCAAGATGAGTGCCACACAACAGCATGGTGAGAGACGTATGCTCTAATACAAACATGTGAATAGTTGGGGATCAAACTTAACAAGGACAGGACAAGTGGAACTTTGAGCATAGAACATCCAGCCGACACCATAAACAAGCAAATAGTAAAGCAGAGGCAGCGGTGAAAGTCTCAAATAACCTTGGCAGACGATGATGAAACAGATACGTATAAAGCTCACATGAGCACTGCTCAAGATGGCATAACTACCAGTCCAGCACAGAGGTTTATGGGCCGGAAAACTCGCACAAATCTACCTTCCACCACCACCAACAGAACGTCTGAAGCCACGGAGGCATTATTCAGCGGATAATAATGGGAATGCTACCAGTTACGCTAAGCAGCAACATATGGGAGAAGGCAAAGATAATCCGGATACTTGACGACTGAGCATACCTAATAGACAATGGCCGGCGACTGCTGCAACAAAACCTTGAAAGTCCCAAGAAGTACGCCAGAATACCAACAATCCAGAGGGGAACAGCAAAGACGTAAGACTATCACAACACTGATCCACCTACGTCTGACGGTGAAACACGACAGTACATGGCTGGACAGCATCAAGCAAACCCCTCATGGCACTCTATGCGCCAACTAGAACAAACAGCTCGTGTAGACCACCAACAGATTGACCACAACAACTAGACCAGGAAGGCGGTCACGACCATGGCCGGGCAGTAATACTTTGAGATGTACATACGTACAAGCATAAGTAGTTTTCATTGACAAAGTTCTTAAATGCAAGTACATCATGGTTTTATGAAAAATACATCAGTCCATTACAAGTGCATTTCAAAAGTACCAGTACTTTTGGTGGAAAAGTAGGGAGTAGGGATTGGGTTGGAAACTTATGTGTAGATATTATTGTTTGTGTGGGAACTCTGAGTAACTAACCGATGTTAATATCAGTTTTTCACAGTCTGTCGCTGTTTATGATAGTTGTTCTATCACTGATCATTCATCGAGTACACTTTGAGTCTCCAACACACTATTCACCAACACGTGTTCTCCATAGGCAATTTTTAATTATTACAAAATATACGTAACAGCACTACAGGTGACTTATTTAATTAGGGAAACATTTGGGCTGAACACTTGGCATGGATAAACAATGAGTTTGTTCAGGTGGGGAAGCTTCCTTTCTCGCACAAATGGAATTAACATGCAGGTGCCCTTAATTGGCCAACCTCTCTAAATAAATTTTTTTCAAAGAGAAACACAATGATATAAAGACTGAATGTTCAGGAATATTTGAATAGTAAGAAAAATTGACTTTACTCTACGTTAGCAGAAACTTAGCACTTAGTAGGAAAACCAGTATATTGACATAATTATTAAAATGGAAACTAACATACTTGTATGAATTATTTGTGAGTGCAATGTAGATTATTATAATATTGTACATCTAACTGTCAATCTGTCTACAGTAAGCATGCCTTCACTTTACATGATTACCCATTTATGTGTACCGGGTATGTGTTTCTGATGCATTGTAAATATTATGTACATTTGTTGGGTGTACTTGAAAAGTACTTGCAACTGTAAGTACTTTTGGAATGTACTTAAAAGCGCTAGTACAAATGCTTTAGCTTTTTCGCAAATGTACAAGTACTCAAAACACTGTACTTAAGTTCAAAAGTACTTAAATACAAAGTACTGCAGCACAGCCCTGGATTCACGACTGGCTGTCTACGTGAAGAACTACGTGTGACAGTATCAGTAACAGTCATAGAGATTCTGCCTTCGTCGTGCTCTCGCTCGAGTACCAGTTCATCAAGCAGCCATGATCCGTTCACTGCCATCACATCTGATGACACTCCCAAAGATAAAAGTGTACCACCAGTCACAGAGATACTGCCTTCGTCGTGTTCTCGCCCGATAGCCAGTTCATCAAGCAGCCATGATCCGGGACCCAAACTACTATAAGCAGATGTCTGTCTCAAATGTTCAACCGATGCACATTCTTCAGTGTGCAGATTGATGGCAGCTGTGACAGGCAAATGTTAGACTACAAGTTTGTAAGTGGACGGATGGCTAACAGTGATGGTAGCGTAACGTGTGTGTTCGTCATCATGCATTCGCCAGAGACGAACGGCGCCCCTGGACTACTGGAAGCGGTGAACAAAGCTTTGGTTCTGACCGGAGGTAAAGACACGAAGCTCGTCGGTGTCACCACTGACGGCGAATCGGCAAACACTGGCAGACATGGTTGGTTATGGCGTTTGCTTGCTGACCAAGTGCAGAGAGGTCTGGCAACTTTCTGGTGTGCTGCTCACCGGTCGGACTTAGCCATTGAGTCGGTCGTCAGCACCATACCGGAGCTGGGCATCTGGAAGTCTAATCTACTGGGGCTCGTACGATTCTTCCGGACGCCGAGAAGGATGAAGATGTTGTCAGTGCAAGCCGGGAATGTCAAACAGTTCCCCCGGCACCACAATGTCAGGTTTGCCCAGCACAAGCTGCAGCTGGTGGATGCTGTGCTACCAGACTGCATTAAGGTGTGGGAACAGATGCAAGCACCTGAAAGTACCAGCGACAGAAAGGAGAAGGCTGAAGCCAAAGGGTTTCTGAGAATTTGGAACCACCAACAGAAGTGGATAACCTCACTGGTGGGCGACATCCTGGATATATTTGAAACACTCCAGAAGAAGTTGCAAAGGAGTGATTTGTTCATCAGCGATCTTCTCACTGTGACTGGCGCTGCCGTCAAGAAGTTGAGATTGATGAGGGATTGACCATTCCCGGAAAGAACAATCACCGCACCAGCATGGGTGAGGACACGAGAAACGCCCGCCTCATGGTGGCACTGAATGGTGTGGGCACAGCCTACTTTGACCCTCGACCCGCTGTCGTCAAATTCCTGGAGACGGCCAGAAGATGCGGAGCTCCAGATTGGGATATCTACGGGCAGAGTGAATTCGTTAGGAAATTCACCCGCAAAACGGTGCTCGTCTAGTGAAATTGAGACGACTGTCAAACGTACTGACTTGCAAGTTGCTAGAGACGTGTCATGTTTCTCTAACTACTGCATGTGTTTGTAATAAAAAAATTCTGGGATATAAGTGTAACATTAATTTTATACCGAGATGCAGTCGTCAGTGTGCAACCATATGGATAAAAATATACTAATATATATATATATATATATATATATATATATATATATATATATATATATATATATATATATATATATATATATATATATATATATATATATATATATATATATATATATATATATATATATATATATAAGGTGCCCTTTTAACCATTTGGAGTGCCCTTTTAGGACATTGCCCCCCCAGTGAAAATTCAATAAAAAACGCCCTGCCCTCTACTCTGGCCCAAAGGCTGGAATGTGAGGAGATGGTATGTTAAAACAAAGAGTGAATCCATCAGGAATAAGGATGTTGTATCACTGTGTGAATCTTTGCAATAACGTTCAATGCTCCACCGACTAATCGTATACAGCCACTGTCTATTAGTTATAACATGTACAACACCGCTCACGTCATATACGGGAGTGACCTGAATACAGATTTAACTAGGAATACGCCTCACGCATATGCATTAAGGAATTTTATATCGGATTTTAATCTTACGGTACGTATAGATGCTCCAGATGCGTAAGTGCCATATACTTATGTAACTCCAAACGTAAGTCCAAACGGTTTGACCTCCAGAATTTATAAATGTTTAACCATGGCAAATTTAGGACAGAAGATACTCGAATGTGCTATTATAGACAACTTATTGTTTTCTGACCATGTACCACTTAAAGTTAGGTTGGATATAAATGTAGACCACATGTTCGAAAGGAACTATTGTCGCAAACTAGCATGGCATAAAGCCAGTACTGAACTCATTAACCAATACAGTGGTGATCTTGAGTATAAACTCTCCATGTTACAATACGACGAAGAGGCTTTGCTGTGTAAGAATGGAATGTGTAAAAAACATGATAACGAATTATTTAAAGTATACAATGACATACTAAATATGTGTATAGACTCGTCAGAATGTATACCTACCACCTGTCCTAAAAACAACCTTAATTCAGGTGGTGGCAGAAGGAAACTTCCTGGGTGGTCAGAAGAAGTTGAACACCTGAAGCAGGAGGCTATATTCTGGCATCGACAGTGGCGAGCTGTGGGAAAGCCTCACCAGGGTGACATTACAGAAATGAGACGTATAACGAGAGCTCGGTATCATAAGGCTGTTAGACATATTATGAGAGAGGATGACAAAATTCGTACTACTAAGATGGCTGAAGCCATTAGCGAAAATAGAAACCGGGACTTGTGGTCTGAGGTACGCCGGATAAAGGGCAGAAATAAATTCTTGCCTTCAAGGTGTAATGGGTGATGAAGATGCTGCGTGTGATATATCAGTTGATGAGGTTATCGAAGGTGTCCAGCAACTGAAGCTTAGTAAGTCGGATGGTGAAGAGGGTCTCAATTCTAATCATATAATACATGGTCCGAAAATACTCTTTGTGCTGTTAGCATTAATTTTTAACAGTATGTTGGTACATGGTTTAACCCCGACTCATTGTTAGTGGGAACTATGGTCCCTATACCAAAAGATAAGCGACAATTAGTATGTACATCCGACAATGTTAGAGCTATTGCTCTTGGCAGCATTGTTGCCAAACTGTTTGATGTTGTAATACTATCTAAGGAACAAAATGCTCTTGCAACATATGTCCACTACTCACTGCACATATGTTATGATGGAGACAATCAGTTATTATAATGCAAATGACAGTAATGTGTATGCACTCATGTTAGATGCCAGCGAAGCATTCGACAGGGTAAATTATTGTAAGCTTTTTAGAGTACTTCTAAAGCGTAAGGTATCACCCCTGGTATTAAGATTGCTGCTGTATATGTATACTAAACAAAAACTTCAAGTAAGATGGGGCTCTAGTATGTCATCCCAGTTTACCGCTTGTAACGGAGTCAAACAGGGTGCAATACTTTCTCCTATTCTCACCTCCATATACATGAATGGATTTTTCGAACAGTTAGAAAAGAGTGGCGTGGGATGCCATATGGGCAACCACTATACGGGTAGCATCGGATACGCAGATGATCTCACTTTGCTAACACCCACAATATCTGGGCTCGAGGTTTTAATCGATATATGCGAAAAAATATGCACACGAATACTGTGCAAATTTTAACGGTACTAAGAGAAGATATTTGATTTTTAGAGGTCGTGATTGTAAACCCGACAACAGAACTGTGTTTTTTTAATGACACCATCTGGGCCATCATATATCCGTTGTTAATAAGGATAGTTAAGTTGCCGATGCTACTGCCAAATTCTGGAGAGGGTATAATATGTTCATGGCCGATTTCGGTCATATTAAGACGAATGTAAAATGCAATTTATTTAAACAATATTGCTGCTCTTATTATGGAGCCCCACTCTGGGATCTTCAGAGTAAGAGTGTTGGCACTGTTTGCACTGCATGGCGAAAAGCGCTTAGAAAGTTGTAGGGGCTAGCACCGCTTACACACGGTGATGTTATAGCATTTTATCGGATAGTTTGCCATTATTGGTAATCGTAAAGCAAAGGTTCTCAAAATGTATTCATAAAGCTATGAACCACAATTCACCGATTATAAACAGTGTTGCTAAGTTGTCCATTGCAAACCCAAATTGTAGCGCAAATTACCGTCATATCCTAAATGAATATGATACAATGTATGACGTGTCTGCGCATGACATTGGCCGTGTGTGGCAGGCTGGATATCCAATCTAAACTGATCCTTTACAAATTTTACCTCATGTCCTCTAGTTCTGTTATCATGCTTGAGTGAGAAAAACATATTTCTATCATTATTTTCATACCCATTCAATATCTTATAAACTTCAATCTGATCTCTTCTTAACATCCTTGTCTCTAGAGTTGTTAAACCACATTCCATTCTTTCAGGCGTTCTTCATAACTAAGGTCTCTCAGTTGTGGAATACGTTTAGTTGCTGACACCGACTGGCAGAAGGCAGCCGAAACAGGACCGCAGCGCGCAAGATAGCCGTCCTGCTGATGCAGATGGTTGCATAGATGCTGGCTACTTGCGTATTTCTGGCCAATGTACCACGTGTGGAGAGACAAATCATATCACCCAAATATGTCGACATGAGCATGCTGTGACGTGCTTTGTCTGTGGTCAGCAGGGCCACAAGAGCAAACACCATACGAAGAGGGACTAGGAAAGAGGCCGGAAAAACACGGCCATGTCACGTATTGAAAGTGATGTGCTCAACATTCGGTCTGTAATCACCCGTTGCCGCAGCGTATCACAACACAGAACATCGGGTGTGAATGATGAAATTTAATCACGCTCACGAACAGTTCGCTGTGGAGTCTACCAGGGTTTCTATATGTCAACACTCGGTCACTGTGTATTGAGAAATTAGACGAGTTGCTCGTGGTGGAACGCATGAACGACGTTATTATTATAGCTTGCATCTACCACCCGCCTGGTGCTGATAACGGCTCGCGGCGGGAGTACCTGATCACCAGTCTGGACACCATTTTGCGACGTAGCCCTGTGGTGTTATTTTAAGTGGATAGTTTAATCAGTTCAGTGACTCATTTTTATGCACACATTATGGATACGAGCAACTTGTTAAGGCAGCCACACGTAATTGAGCAATTTTAGACAAAATGTGGTCTAACATGTCACCTGTGTACGGTTGTCCGACAGTGCTTGACGGAGTGGGAACATCAGACCACAAGATGGTGTTACTGGTCCCATCGTGTTTCCCAACACTCGACACGGGCATGATCCAGAGCATCGTTACCAGGTGCATGGGTAACAATGAAAGAGCATCGTTTACATCAGAACTGTCACATACCAGATGGGAGTACACATACATTGCCTACGTGCGAGGAACAGTTGGAAACCATGGACTATTTACTGGGCACGTGGTTTCCGTACAAGACTGTGTCACGTCATAGCACATATAAACCACGGATCACAGATGGCTTCCGGCACCTGATCAGACAGCGACAACGTGGTCGTATGTCTGGTGACATGGAACAGGCCAGAAGACTGAGGAACTTAGTGAATCGCACAGCGCCAAAATTACGCCACCGGTTTTACCAATCAAAAATCGCAACACTCGAGGAATCATCGACATGTGACTGGTGGAAACACATGAAACCTCTCTTGGGAACATCATCTGGCATCCGCAATGAGATGCAGGGGCCAATAAATACATTGATGGGGATTTGGACAAGTTGGTCAACTATATGAATGGGTTCTTTGAGTCAGTGTGTGAAGACTTACCAATATTGCAGTCCTCTCACCCAATCATTGACGTGGACGAACCATTGCCAGCTGAGTTCATTATCAGTGTGACAGATACGAAGGTGGCACTTGAAAAGGTCAAAGTTAACAAAGCCACTGGACCGGACAACATTCCGTCATGGGTATTGAAAGACTTTTCGCACCTTCTCGCGGCACCGGCCACAGCTATCTTTAATACCTCACTCAGGGAAGGAGTACTACCCAAACTATGGAAGTCAGCAACAGTCATTCTGTTGTCAAAGAAACATCCACCAGACACAGTGGAAAATGACATTATACCTATATCGCTAACTCCAATTCTAGCAAAGGTGTTTGAGTCACTTGTGCTGAAGTGGGTCGATATTTGTGTTAAACCTCAGATTGAAATAGGCAGTTTGGAGGTATGGCAGGGACTTGTACTACTGATGTTCTGGTTGAAATGCTCCACAAGTGGTATGAAGCCACAGATGTAACGGGCAATTGTGTGAGAGTTTTATTTCTGGGCTACAGGAAAGCATTTGATCTAATTAACCATGATATATTAATCGATAAACTGGTCGAAATGGAATTACCAGCACATTTAGTCCGATGGATGGCAGCGTCCTCCTAGACCGTGAGCAGATAGTTAAGATCGGGGACGCTGTATCAAGACCAGGCTATCCTAATGGAGGCGTTCCCCAGGGAACTTTGTCTGGACCTAACCACTTTTTGGTCCATATCAATGATCTACGAACACATGCGACTGGGTTGGCAACCTGGACAAAAACATCCAGCGTGGTAATTAAAACAAAAGCCCTGTGGGACTGAAAGTGGATGACTGCTTAGGTGATTTGGACATGGCTACTACGTATTGTTCAGTATTGAACGTGTCCTATGGAGTGGGGTTATCTTGCCTCCGAATTCGGACATTATCATCAAAGGAGACAAAATCTCCTCCTGCTTTCCCAATTCGACGCAGTGTTTCCGAATATTTAAGCACAGCACTTGGGTGGGGTATTTCGTCAAATAGATCGCCATAAAGATATTGAAAGCAGAGCACCGCAGAGCTTGCTGCACTGACAGTCTGGCAATGTCAGCCAGGGACTCCGTAACACGCGTCGTGATGACCCGCTCCAGTTAGTTTGTGGCAGCTGTCACAGTGTCGTCAGCTGTTCGCTGACGCCGAGTTACACCCCGAGTTTTCCGAGCTGGTGGCGCCTCTCGTTTCTGCATGCTGGAAAACATATAACAAAGAGCAAGCACACGAAGCTGGAGTATTTACTGTATGCCAAGGCCATAGCCACTGATAAGCAGTGACGGGGTTTTAAGTGCTTGATTTTCTCTGTTCACTAGCCAACTGTATAGTAATATGTGAAGAAAGTTCATGTTATGAAAGTGACATATGAATCCACTGGAAATGTTTAGAACATGAAAATTCAAGAAGATACTTATAATAGAAAAGTATATGCTCAGATGTGAGCAAAGTGAATTCTCAATTGTTATGTGCAAAATAAGCCATGTGAATTATATCAAAGACAGTAAATGCAAAAGTGCAACAAAATGATGATGAATATAGAACATCAAGGCATTTTAAATTGATGTCATAAACGTTAAACAACTTGGATGACAAATGTTGTGTTGCTTGTTAAGAAGCCAAGTATCATGCAATTATTGTAAAAGCAATGCCCGAAATGCGGTACAAATGTAGTGGTAAAAATAAAATACAGACCACATCGTGATGGCACAATAAAGAGAAGAGAGAGAGAGAGCGAGAGAGAGAGAATAATTTTATTTTTGACTAATATCAAACAAAACAAAATCTATACATATACATATAGAATGATATAAGAATATAGTCAATGGAGACTATTACTAAGACATGGCATATGTCGCTAGCGTGAGAGCCACCTTACGTTTAACAAATTGTAGAACAAATTAATATTTAGCTAATTAGCTCGCCTGCCTAAACAGAATGTAAGAAAAAGATAATATAATGAAAATACAGACGTAGCGCAGCAGCAATGCAACACTTGTGAAGTGACAAAATACGCGTATACATACATGTATACTAAAACAAATATCATACAAATAGTATAACATTGAAAAACATAATGCTAGGTATTTTTTTATGTAGTTTCATGATTTTTTATGCATTTTGGAGGGTCACTCTTTTGGAAAAACTTAATCTTGGTTTTGTAATTTGCATACATAACAATTTGGAATATAGCATATGTTTCGTGTTTGCTTAAATAGTTTTTGTGTGAAACACAAGACGGCAGAGGTGGGATAAAAGTATTTAATGACAGTAGTTTTCACGTAACGTATATACACACAACAAGTCAATTGGCAACAGTTGTGGTACAATATAATAATAATGCATGTATACACCGTGAAACATAAACTGTCCATAAAGTTAGCAACACTAGAATGTTTGCTGATTGTCCCAGCATGCTGTTTGCTAACAGCATGTGTTCTATAAAAATAAAACATAACAATTTGGAATATGGCATATGTTTCGTATTTGCTTAAATAGTTTTGTTTTGCACAAAATTAAGAACCCATGCAGACGATGTGTGCGACATTTATCTTTAATTACATTCGGAGTGTCATTTAGGATATACACTAGATTTATTCGAACGCATATCTTTGTATATTCATAATTAGTTCTTGAAATTACAAAATTGTTTCTGTGCCTTGTATGGTGGCAATGAATTTCAGAATGATAGATACAGGACATGGCCTGAAATATTTGACAGTGAGAATGAGTGCTATGGAAATAGCACAAAATATAGCAGTAAGAAAAAATGCTATAGAACTAACACAAAATATAGCAGTAAGAACAAAATGCTATAGAACTAGCACAAAATATAGCAGTAAGAACAAAATGCTATAGGAATAGCACAAAATATAGCAGTAAGAACAAAATGCTATAGAACTAGCACAAAATATAGCAGTAAGAACAAAATGCTATAGAAATAGCACAACGTGTGATCTGGTAAAAACCAAATAATACTAACGTCATAGCAAAACAAATAATGGCAAAAACCAGCCGCATGGGAAACCCATTACAATATCCGAGTAAGTTCTCTGAAGCCTACAATTGTATCGGATTTCCAAGATGTGTAACACATCCCGCTAGAGAGCAAATAGTGACTGATATATAGACGTAGCAACATATAATATAATAGTACTTACAGTCATCAATATATAAATCCATCAACAGTTAATTGATAAAACACCAACATTGTACAATAGATTTATGTGTACAATAGATTTATAGTAGTTGAGTATGATTGAGATGTACTCCATCATCATGCATAACAGCTTGTCAACTGAATTTGACCTCTTGACATGACCACCAGGTAATGTGGGTATTACCCTGGAAGTATCGCATCAACCCAGCATTTGCTGCTTTTACTTGATCATTACATAACTCTTGCTGTTAATATGACTGAATACATCTGCCTTTAAATCGAAGAAAAGGTTCAGCGACAGTTCAGCCGCATACACTCGACTGCAGAAAGATTGTGTAAATATGTGATTCACTAGCGCAATAATATGTGATTCACTAGCGCAATAATATGTGATTCACTAGCGCAATCATATGTGATTCACTAGCGCAATAATATGTGATTCACTAGCGCAATAATATGTGATTCACTAGCGCAATGATATGTGATTCACTAGCGCAATGATATGTGATTCACTAGCGCAATGATTTCCCTAGCCACATGTACACTAGCTATGCTGGTCCATTTTGAGCTAATTAAGTTAGTGCAAAGTGTTATACATCATTGGAAAGGTCTATCATTACGATACATAACGATGTCAGTTGTATAGCTGTACGTTAATTAATTTTCATGTTAGAACACTTTAAAGACACCCCGTCAACGTTTTCAAAAACACGTTTTTTTATTCTGTATTTTGATCAAAAAAGCGTACATGGCCTAAAAATACACTAATATTAATTAATGTGCTTTTTGCATATACTGGAACAACAGGGTTGCAAACATTGAAATATTTGACAAATTGTGCCACATTATACGGGACTGTGTTATGTAATTAAATATGATATACTACATGCATTGAATTGTTCATATGTTGTACACACATGTATGTTGTCTGTGCTGTTCGTTATTGTGCCCTAAACGGTGCGCCTTTAATAGGAAGCAACTTTGGGCTACCGAAGTAAACATAACGCATCACTTGTCCTAAAGTGTTATTGTATCCCTTCAGCTGTTCGGGAGTTTTGGGCACTTTGAACTTATTCTCCCCAGAGACGTGAAAGCTGTAGCTCTGCGACCAGTTGTAGAACTTGTTGTGAATGCTGTATATTAAATCTGTCTCCTTCCACGTCGGACGTAGCAAATGTTCTTTCTCAACGTGCACAAGGTGTGGAAATAGTTTATACAAACGATATCCAAATGTCACCGAGTTATAACCCCATATGCTTGGTATGTAATTGTGGTAATTCTCAAGCCACATACGCAGGAACGTTGCGCCTCTTTGTGCGATGATGATACCATTGGAGATCTCCTCGGGACCCGAGACTCCAAGAGTAAGGTTGTACCCACGAAGCGGATCCAGTGATTTCAGCATGAGCATGTCAGTATCTAAATAGATACCACCGTAGTCTGAAACATATACGGTTAACACATTTAATTGCTGCAAAGTACAGCGAACAGGCTGTATCTACGTAAAGGAAACAATACACATATATAGTCACTTGAACAACAACGAATTCGGTGATTCTCTGTGATCTGTCCTTTCGTTAAATTCCCATGTGCATATGGGTACACTGCAGAATCACGTTAGGCTGCTTACAACATGAGTAATACACCACATACGACAAGTTGTAAGTGAATCGTGTTTGATTGCAAACCTAAAGCCAGTTGTGTGCTTGTTCCATGTATGTATTAACCTCCTTCAGCGCCACCTCAATATAATTCGTGCGTGTATGAGTTTTAGAGGTTCGGCTTAGAATTTACCAGATACAAATGTCGTAGTAAAGAACATTATAATTATTTTATCGTTTGATAGACTATATATGTATATTAAATATAGTTGAGATAACATTGTGCACCTCAAAACAATATCACATTTGTAAAGATAATCTAAACTCCAGTTGTCATAAAATTGTGACATTTAAAAGTGCACTTCAATTCAAATAGAATAATCCATTGGAAGGCAGAATAAACTAGCAATATTTTATGGAAAGGATGTGAAAAGCCAATAAGCATAATAAAAGACATGGAGATGTCACAAAGGACTGGCAGAATACAAGGCTACCAAAACTCTGGTAACTGTCGTTGCGGCTGTGTCCATAAGAATAATGATCGTTATCGGCTACGGCTGTTCCTGTTTATTTTTCTTGTGAAGTACAAAGTAGAGTCTTCTTTTCGATAGCATTTTATTCAGTTGATTCTAATGAGATATGATTTCATTTTGACTTCTGGACGGTGTCCTGAACGTCACGAACCTTTCAGTTACATTAATTTAACATTTTTATCGAAACGTTTGAGGTAAAGTTAAGATAATAATGTGATCAGTAAATTGACAACACAAATTCTTCCGTGAGCGTCAATACATACACTTATCTCGTGCAGTGTCATCTGGTGTCCACCATTTTGCCCGTTGTAACAAACTTTACACGCCAGTCTACTTCGTGCATAAAAAATCGAAAATCTAACATAATTTCCAATAATCCTGCATAATACCGAAAAAAGATGCTAATGTGTAAATATTCTTAAATATGTATAATTTTTTTCATAGTTATCAGTTTCACCGCCATCAACAAACGAAGAACGTAAGAAGGAAGTCGACCAAAAGCTCTTAGAGTGCCTATATGAATATTGCATAAAAGTGCAATTTATTACTCAACCTTGTTCTTTTTTTTTTCCAATTGAAACACCGATTTCGAAACCCGTCACCGTGAATGCCCATGTGATGGGGAAATTGGCGTTGTGAAAACGACGGCCCTGACAGATGCAAATACCAGATATGTCATTGTTAGTAACACGCAAGACACACTCACGTACATTAAATATACCTTAGCCAACCCACGACAAGGTGAACACACTACAACAACATTACGCAATTTGGCACATCGCCATCTTGAATCGCCGAGGCCGTGGTTAGTTCAAACATGTTCACGGGAGTTAGTTTAGCCTAGTGTGCCCTGTGCCACAAGTCACCTAAGGATGCATGCACCGTGGGAGATGCGCACTTTTATTTTACCGTTCTATCAGCATCTACTTCCAGAAAATAATTGTTGTATGCTTGGGAACTCATACTAAAGCCAATCTTGGCCACTGTTGTACGAGTCACCCTGTTAGAAAATATCAGCAAATTAGTGGGGTGCTGTAGCTAGACAGTTAGATCGCTTGACTGTCAATCGAGATACAGTGATACGAGACCACCTGCTGCCGTTTCGAATCTTGGGAAATTCGTTCACCCTACTTTTTCTTGTGTCTTCCGGATGATATATTAAAAAGCAGCTGGAATTAAAGATCGTACGGTGGGGATAAATGTGTAATCTGTAGTGGCGAGAAAAACACTCGTATAATCCCTCGGTGCAATATCCAAGTAAGGACCTCGCTGAGTAATTAGCCATACTAAAACTGAACGCTGACAAATCAGAATATAGCTGTGCCATCAGCTCCAGATATATGTACGGATGTACATATGTACAGATATACGTACGGATGTACATATGTACAGATATATGTTCGGATGCAGCACACATATCATTTCGTACCAGTAAGCCACTGGCTTTGTATAATTGATACATGTCAGCCGTGTCAGCCGCGTCTAAAGTAAATAAATTAACAACCTACGCCAATCATTATTTAATGTTTATTTATTCATATAGCACCACATTTATACAGTGATCTTCTATGGTGCTGTAAGTAACACCAAACGAAATGACACGATGGTTTTAATGAGATAAAACAGTTAATATTTAGCTGCATACCATGTTCAATAAACGAGTATTTAAATCGTTCTTAAAACGTTGGCATTCACAGCTCAGCTCATTCACAGCTCAGATCATACCGCAAAAATTAAAAGCAGTAATTGTTGGTTTTAAGTAGCAGTCTGTAAGGCTCATGACCATGCGTCATTTATAGATAATTTCTTCTGTTCGTAACGGACTGGACACAATCGATGGTGTTCGTTGAAATTTGAAAATATTTTGTCGAGAATAGCACAGGCACACATCTCTAGTACTAATATGAGTAGATAAAACATCAGTGTGTTATATTAAATTATTCTAGTGTACCAAAGTTTTTTTATTTGAATGTGCACTCTTGATTTAGAAACACGTTGGACACGAAGGGTCATGTACGGTAGGTGAATATTCAGCCGTTGCTAAGACAAAAAACAAGACACAACTTCCGTTGAAAACCCAACAGATAACTCAGAAAAAACAAGTTACTGTAGTTTGTGCAAGTAATTATTCAAAGTAAGCTTTACATACATGCAGATGAAAAGAAACAAAAACGCTGTAGTGTCAGGCAACAATTAGGCGGCCATTCTACGCCACCTTTCCGACTTAATAGTTTTTGAGTGCACCCTTGATCAGAGCTGTGCATTATAAAGATTTGGGTAATGAGTTTCAAAATGTACGTGCTGCAACTTTGAAATAACGTGATTTTAACGTGCCATTTAAGCCACGTGTCGTCGTATATACAAAACAGTGTCGTATATAATTAGCATGGCAGTGCGGTATCTGAAAAATTATATCCCGAGATAAGGGTTCTTGTGTTCAGACTCACCTATGGTGACTGTCAGTCGGGTAAAGTCAGCAAGGTGTTGTACAAAGATAACCTTTTTGCCACAAATCTTGGTTTGTTTCTTCCTGTAGACATGGTAGAGATTATCGACTTCGGCCAATGTGCGCGTCCACCACTCGCCTTTAGGAACAACGTTTCCGTGTAAGAATATATACTGCGGCTTCAGGAACTGACTGGCACTGCGGAATGACAGGTAGTGTTGGAAGTCGAACGGTACTCCATTGGCAACCCCGTAGTGGACGTAGTGGACGACATTTGGCACGACATGAGACGTATCGTTGTCAACGGGTCGTGGCACGGCACGAGACAAAAGCTGAGGTTTCAGGCCGGCCGCTCGCATCTCGTCTAGCATATCCATCTGACCGCCCTTCGGAATCGCAGTAACAGCGCCACACGCGTGGCCCGGACACTGACATTTCTGTATTTTGCAGGCTTGCGGTATCACTTCAAGCAATTGTGTTCCATACCCGAACTGGGTTACGCCTACATAAAGCAACAACATCACGACGAATACAGAAATAACCAACAATGTTTTCCGAAACGAATCCATTGTTGACTGCTTGCTGTCCTTCGTATATGCGATAAGTAATGTTGTGCTCCCTAGGTTTTTCGCCGACATTAATTTTGTATTACCAATCACCGCACCTTTCATCGATCCACTCAAAACCAAGTCAGTGTCAGTCACGTGCGATCGTTCTCCATAAAAGGGCAAACAGGTAAGATCACAGTTGACCTTCCTGTTTACTGTTTAGGAATGTATGGCGTATTAAATTATGATATGTGAAAGTAAGCAATTCATATGATGTGACATAAGTGCAATTGAGCAGGCATTTGCACATGTTTTGGCTGTGAATTAGTGCATTCTTTTGAGAGTTTAAAAGGCGGTGGGATTTATGAGATTTGTTATGCTATGAGCCACGTGTTCGCATGAATAAGGCTATTTTTTACAAATTGACGGGCATCGTACATCGGGACGTGTTTAAGAGCTGGAGGTATGTGATTTTGACCAAACGTGGTCAGCACGTCAATTAGATGATGGCAGTTGCTGTGAAAAAAAGTCAGACTTTTTAGAGGTCACGCTTTCTTCTAATCAGACAAAACGTTAACATGGCCCCAGTGCAATTTTGTACTGTGGTCGTGTGGTCGTGTGTACGTTTGTTTATTTGTGTATGCGTTACTGTTATTACATTAAACACCAACGTACAATACGTGTTTATTTTTCTATCAAGACCAGGCTTGGTCGCTGGCAAGTCTCAAGATGAAGTACACGGCGCTCCTCGTTTCAAGAGGGGACGATAAGTCTAGTGGTGGTCATGATCAGAGAGGCAGAAATAAGTCATAGGCAACACACTAGACACACATTGGGTGACGATAAATAATAAATAGACACTCTTCGTATCAGACATGCCGATTGTTTACTCCGTCCACACACAAAGTAACACACCTGTCTAGTTTTTCTTTTTGCAAACATTGTTGATGTACAATGTAGCCATTCTTCACAACATGGAGTGACTACACAATTTTATTTTAATATGTTGTACCCAACCACTTATTTGAACTAATCCTGGTATCTCCCTATCGTTAATTGCAAACTTTTGTTTAAATGACATCGCAAACGAACCTTTTCCCGTCTTCGTTTATAAACACAATAAGATAGTTGTCCTGGTGGTACGACCAGGCTCGGCTAATGCGCATGTGCGGTGGAACTAGGCTATAGTAACGTTGACAAAAGACGAGAGACGCCATGACAGAAAAGTTAGATATTTCATTCACTCCATGTTTGTAAGGCACAAATCAGTTGCAGGCAAGTATCGTTCAACGTAACATAGGCCTACTCTCTAATGTTGCATGTCTCCCTCTTGGAGTTACGTGGGCGCTTGCTACAGTTGTAATCTAGCAAACAGCGCACACATTACACAAATCCTAGTGTTATCGCCACGTGATTGGTGATAGAACATACATTTATCATCATTCGTAATATCGCCGATATATCCAGATCAGTAATGTCCTCGTCTGTCACTTTTATGATACCCTTGACGCGAATAAAGATTTTCGTTGCTACGAAACTCGGGTGTTTCTATAACTAATCAAGACTCGCATGAAATCAGTACTATTTTATTAGTTTATACAAAACATGGAAAACGATTATATTCACATAATAAAACAAGACATAATTAATATCGAACAATGTAGAGTTGATTTGGGTTTCCAATTAACAAACAACACATGGTAAAGTTTTCGTACTCAATTGTTTGGTCGTGGATTTGAATTTTGGAACTTTTATTTTATTGTTCATTTTCATGCAATATAAGGGTGTTTGTCAGTTGTTATTATATCTGTAATTTAATTTCAATATTCAAACATATCAATAATTCTATAGGAAAATATTGTGGCGATATTAATTAATCCAATCAGTGGTGTCCTGGTTGGTAACTGTCTAACCGTGCGTTTCCTGTATAAGTATTACGTGTGTTATTGCTATGGGCAGTTCTTTGGGAAAATGTAAGTCAAGTCATTAAATAATTGGTCAATAGCAGGAACTTCTTGGGATAAATGTACGCCAAGGTATTACGTTTGACATCGCTCACCTACACGCCTACAAACGCTACATACATAGTTGAAAGTGGTAAATAAATAGCTATGTGTGACATACATACATAGCTGAAAACCATATATACGTAGCTAAGTGCGATACCCACATGGGTAAAAGCGCTAGATGCATAGCTAAAAGCGTTACTTCATAGCTAAAACCTTTGCATATTTATTTAAATAAGACACGTACATATAATAAAGCATTACTATACAGCTAAAAGTGGTGCACACATAGAGAGAAAGCGTTACTACGTAGCCAACATAAACAACATATACAAAGATAAGTGCAAAACATATACGGCTAAAAGAGCTACACGCAATACATAGTTAAAACGATACATACACGGCTAAAAGTGCTATATACATAGCCAAAACTTTACTTCATAGCTGAAAGCGTTGCATACATAGCTAAATGAGACATGAACATAGATTACAGCGTCAATACATAGCTAAGAGTGGCACACGCAACGAGAAAGTGTTACTACGTACCAAACGTGATAACTACGTAGCTATGTGCAACATGTACATAGCTAAGAATAACATATACATAATTGCGACACCAACACGGCTAAAATGAATTTATGTGACAGCGGCGCATAAAGGATTTTATGCGAGATGACAAGGCAGTGAAGGCGATTTGAGGTTAGACCTTTTATGGTAGAGAGAGTATTGGCCTAATTACTCGCTCACGCGTATGGATACACCAACCACGTGACCTAGAGCTAGCCTCGCTCGATTTCCAAGTTAGCTTGTGTCGTTGTGAGACCTTTGCGCTGCAAATATTTCCGAATTTCTATTGTTACTGATTATTCGTTATCGCTGAATTTGTTGATTTTATTGCAAGATCAGTTTTGTTGTTCGGTTTATTGTGTTCAATCTTATCAGATATTTTTCGCTAGTGTGTTCAGGTGAGTTTCTGTTGCAAAGAGGGACGCCGCTGATCTGCCATTTTGTTACCTCCGAGGCCTTGGACTGCGAAAGGTAATCGTCAGTCGTTTACGCATAATTTGTTATTATTATCCTGACGATGGCTACCAAACCTTTGGTTTTAGTTCTGGGCAATAGCCACATTTACTGGTTGGAGCGTCTTGTCGCATCGGAGGTAGATTTTGCACCAGGATCTTTCCGCGAGGGTTTGGATTGTTGGATCGCTTTCGAAGGCTATCGGGGCGGCAGTACGGTTACCACTATGGAACAGAACCGGGGTTTGGCCCCGGTGGCACAGTCGGTTAGCGCGCCGTACTTATAAACAGTACCGCCTGTTGCCAGACAGTGGTGGCAGACTGAGATATGCGGAGATTGTGAGTTCGTTCCTCACCCGGCGCACATCTTATGTGATGGTTAGCATAGTCTCTTCTCAGCGAACGTCAGCTGTATTGGGGGAATGGCCCTATGGTGTACAGGTCATTTTTAACTTTATTCCGCCATACGGTGTTAATGGTCGGTGAATGAATTTTGGCCCTATGGTGTACAGGGCATTTTTAATTTCATTCCGCCATACGGTTATATGGTCGGTGTATAATCTTTGGCCCTATGGTGTACAGGGCATTGTTAATTTTATTCCGCCATACGGTGTAAATGGTCGGTGTATAATCTTTGGCCCTATGGTGTACAGGGCATTTGTAATTTTATTCCGCCATACGGTGTTAATGGTTGGGTTATAATCTCTGGCCCTATGGTGTACAGGGCATTTTTAATTTCTGTATTCCGCCATACAGTGTTAATGGTCGGGGTATAATCTTTGGCCCTATGGTGTATAGGGCATTTTTTATTTCTGTATTCCACCATACGGTGTAAATGGTCGGTGTATAATCTTTGGCCCTATGGTGTACAGGGCATTTTTTTATTTTATTCCGCCATATGGTGCATATGGTCGGTGTATAATTTTTGGCCCTATAGTGTACAGGGCATTTGTAATTTTATTCCGCCATACGGTGTTAATGGTCTGTGTATAATCTTTGGCCCTATGGTGTACAGGGCATTTTTATTTTCCGTATTCCGCCATGCAGTGTAAATGGTCGGTTTATGTTCTTTGGCCCTATGGTGTACAGGGCATTTTTAATTTTATTCCGCCATACAGTGTTAATGGTTGGTGTATAATCTTTGGCCCTATGGTGTACAGGGCATTTTTATTTTGTTTTCTTATTCCGCCATACGGTGTAAATGGTCGGTTTATGTTCTTTGGTGTACAGGGCAGGTTACTTTTAATTTTTCTTGTTCCGCCATAAGGTGGGTATGGTGGCTGTGATGGTGTTTCCCACAGCGTACAGGGCATGGTAATCATTAATTGTCTTATTCCGCCATACAGTTTGAATGGTCGGTTTATGCTATCGTTCCTACGGTAGTGCATGTTAATTTTGATTTCTTGTTCCACCATACAGTGTAACTTGTCTGACGATAATATGGGTCCCCGTGAGGTTCGTGGCATGGTAATTTTATTATTACGCCATTCGGGGTAAATGACCGGTTTACACTATTCGTCCCTACGGCGTACAGGGCATGGTAATTTTCTTTTGTCTGATTCCACCATACAGTTGGATTACCGGAGCGGGTATCGTTGTAGTATGTGAGTGGATAATGTTGGTCAAGGGTTAACCATGGTCCCTAGTTTGTAAAGACACAGCGTACATAAGGTTCACATTACTACGATTGGGTGCAGTGTTCAACTTGAACAGTAAATGTTACAGCAACGGAGCAACTTCATCATGAGATGCGCGTGATGCGGGAGTTGTTGCGTGTAGCGCTGCAACAGGTCACGACGCGATTGCGTCAGCCTATGTTGATCGCCAGGTGGCGGCATCATCCGCAGTGGCTCCATCGAGTCATCCGGTCGTCCGGCCAGCTTTTGCCGTTGGTCGCCAGGTGGTGGCACCTGCTGCTCCAGCGCCTGTGCCCTCGACGAATGGACAAGCCGATGTTCACTCTTCCTCCAGTGCTCGTCAAGCGGCGACTTCCGTGGCTCCTGAGCCAGTGCCCTCTTCGAATCGTCAGAATACTGGCATGGTGGATCCTCCTTGGCCGACAACCGACCGCTTGATGGAGACATCCACTGACCTTCCTGTCACAGGCCGTGTAAACGAGGAAATTGGATTAAGCCATGCAATAAGAATATTGAAAATGTAACTAATTTGTGCGGTGGAAGTGGAACAGTTTTGTTAACCCATGCTGTGAGTAAGCGGATCTAAATTTAGTTAATCCATTCAGTGATAGGGAGGAGTTTTTTGTTATGTCCAGGCGGTGTCACGGGTGTAAATAAAAAGATAACGTTTGCTAAGCCATGTGGTGTAAATGGCACAATTGTATTCCGTACGTTGGAAATGGCGGGGTTTCTGTATTCCGTGCGGTGTAAACGGAGAAGTCATATGGCGTAGTTTGTTGTTCCATGCGGTGTAAATGGAAATTAAGTTTCGTTAAGCCATGCGGTGTAGATGGCACAATTGTATTCCATGCAGTGTAAACAGAGCAATTTCTGTAGTCCGTGCAGTGAAAACGAAAAGTAGATGGAGAAGTCTTGTCATTTCCATGCAGTGTAAATGGAAATTAACTTTTGTTAAGCCATGTGGTGTAAATGGCGCAATTATATTCCGTGCGGTGTAAACGGAGCAGTTTCTGTAGTCCGTGCGGTGAAAACGGAAATTGATATGGAGAAGTTTTGTTATTTCCATGCGGTGTAAATGGAAATTAACTTTTGTTAACCCATGCGGTGGAAATGGCACAATTGTATTCCGTGCTTTGTAAACGGAGCAATTTCGGTAGTCCGTGCAGTGAAAACGGAAAGTGATATGGAGGAGTTTTGTTATTTCCATGCGGTGTAAATGGAAATTAACTCTTGTTAAACCATGCGGTGTAAATGGCACAATTTTATTCCATGCGGTGTAAACGGTGCAATTTCGATAGTCCGTGCGGTGAAAACGGAACGTGATACGGAGACTTTGTTATTTCCATGCGGTGTAAATGGAAATTAACGTTTGGTAAGCCATGCTGTGTAAATGGCACAATTGTATTCCGTGCGGTGGAAACGGAGCAACTTTTGTAGTCCTTGCGGTGAAAACGGAAAGTTATATGGAAAAGTTCTGTTATTTCCATGCAGTGTAAATGGAAATTAACTTTTGGTAAGCCATGAGGTGTAAATGGCTCAATTGTATTCCGTGCGGTGTAAACGGAGCAATTTCTGTAGTCCGTGCGGTGACAACGGAAAGTGATATGGATAGGTTCTTTTATTTCCATGCGATGTAAATTGAAATTAACTTTTGGTAAGCCATGCGGTGTAAATAGCACATTTATATTCCGTACGGTGGAAACGGAGCAGTTTCGGTAGTTCGTGCGGTGTACACGGAGATGGTGGGTTAACCCATGCATTAGGAAATTTATTGAAATTTTCACTAATCCGTGCATTGCAGGCGGAACAGTTTTGTTAACCCAGGCAGCGAGTAAGCGGATGTATATTTGGGTAATACATGCAGTGATATAGAGACGTTTTGTTATTTCCATGCGGTGTATATGAACGCTAACTTTTGTTAAGCCATGCAGGTAAATGGCACCATTGTATTTTGTGCGGTGTAAGCGGAGAATTGATATGGAGAAGGTTTATTTCCATGCAGTGTAAATGGCACAATTGTAGTCCGTGCGGTGAAACGGAGGAGTTTCTACATTCCATGCTGTGTAGATGGAAAATTGGGTGAATCCATGAAGTGGACAAATTACTGAAATTTTACTAATCCGTGCAGACGAGGCGGAACAGTTTTGTTACCCCTTGCAGGGAGAAAACATATGTAAATATGTTTGTTTTGTTAGGTCCATGCATTGTAATTGGAGTATAAGTTTTATTGAGGCATGCAGTGTAAATGGCACAATTGTAGGCCCCCTTTATATTCCTTGCGGCAAATGGAGAAGTTTTTGCATTCCATGTTCTATTTAAGCCATATAATGTAAATGGAACAATTTGCATGTTAATATAGGTGACCGTACTGATGGTAGCTGATAGGCATGATTTACTAATTATTTGTAAACACCTTTGGGGGCCGGCATGCTTGCTGTTATTGGATGTATCTTATTTTGATGGTGTATGCTTGCCTAATTTCATGCTCCTTAATTAATAAATCTAAATGTCATTCTTTGGCCTATTTCAATCTACGCTGGACTTGTGTTGTTATTTTGCATAAAGTGCTATATGTATAACAAGAAGCGTTACTTCATAACTGAAAGCGCTGCATACATAGATAAATGAGGTAAAACACATGGAGCGCTACCACATGGCAAAAATGTTACATACGTAGCCAAAAGCGACAAAATGTATAGATGAAAGCGTTACTACATAATTAAAATGGTGCACACATAGCTAAAAACCGTTACCACATAGCAAAAAGCATTACATACATAGTTAAAAGCAACAAAGTGCATAGGCCATAACTAAATGCAACAACTGCACAGCTAAAAGTGCTACTTACATAGATAAAAAACGGTACGTAATTAACAAAACACATAACTACATAGCTAAAACTGGTACACACTTAGCAAAAAACATCATATACGTAGCTAAGTGCGATAAAATACGTAGATGAAAACGTTACTGCATAGCTAAAAACGTTAGCCCTTAACTAATAGCTTTACTCCATAGCTGAAAGCGTTGCATACTTAGCTAAATGAGACACGATTTGTTGGATATAAAATGGTACGTTCTTATATAGCGCGGTATCCAGTCCGTAGGACCGCTCAAAGCGCTTCACATTTCCCTACCAATAAACTTGACTGGATAATACAAAAGAAACATAAGCTCCTGTAGTGGGAGCCTTTTCTCAAGCAGTTGAAAAGTGTCTACGCGACTTTAGTGCCCGGGCATCCTGGATTGCCGCGTGTGTGCTAAATATAAAACGATGTCATGCTGGTATGATGAGCTACTACTAATAATAATATAGTAATTTTATTGGCACGGAAAAACAAACAGTGATAATAAATTAATTTAAACAAAAAGTATGACTTATGTTTAAAGTTATGTTTATAAATAAACAAGATAAATATGAAGCACGTAATCATAAATTAAAACATTTATGTGTAGATTGTTGCACGCCTATGAATAGTGTTCTACGTAACTTCTCCCTCCGCTCTGACAGCGTTGATAGCGGTGATGGCTTCGGTGTACGACTTATCTTGGAAAATGATCCGCATTGCCCGTCTCAGGATGTATTCTATCTGTTTTGTTTGCTTTTTTGTAAGACTCGTGCGCCACACTTGGCATGCGTACTCCAATACCGATTGGACGATAGAAGTGTATATGTTGATGAGATGGTGAGGGTCAATGCCGGCTGTTCTGAGAAGGATGATGAAACATAGACGTTGCGATGCTTTTGTAGTGATTTCTATATGTAATTGCCATTTCAGATAGAGTCACACCTAGTAGACGAGCGCTGTTAACTTGTTGGATTGGTCTACCGTAGATGGTTAGCAGTGCGGTGTCTGGAGTTGATTTCTTGAAACATATTCGCAGTTCTTTCGTTTTGTCGTATTTCAACGCCATTTTGCCACAGTGCTGATCGATACAATCGCAGTGCAAAACTGTTAGTCAGCTAGGTTAATAAATTGCTGCCTGTTTACAAGATGATACTGTTAGAGGTTAGTGTTGGATAATATTGTGTCGTCATTTTAAATAGTTCACTTGTTTGGGGGAGTGTTGTTATACTTACGCGAATAATGCCATTTCGACAAACATCGTAGGAAATCTTTGCACAAAAGATATATATTGCAAATACGTAACATTATTTAATTTATTGACTGCCAACAAATTGTTAGAAAAGTTGTTTTGGGTGAAATACACACGCTTACAGAACAACGAAAAGACGATTCGTCAAAAGGTGTCACTGCACAAAAATGTTACGCATGGCAAGGACGAACCCCGCTTGAAAGGAGTGAGGATACATTTTAATTACCATATGCTATATACAGTATTGTTTTGTCACGGAAAATAATTAAACGGCTTTAACTTCACCAATCTACTTCATCAAGGGTATGTAGGCCCTATGTATGCAGTTTACTTACTTAATCCTCTTCGTGCGGAAGTGCACATAAGGCCGACACCAGAGCTTACTGGAGATGGTGTTAGGCCAGAATATCTTCAGTATGTTGCGAAGGCATCTGTTCTGAAAGACTTCAAGTCTGTGGTTGATAGTCTTTGTCATTTTCTAGGATTCTGATCCATAAAGTAGGATACTAAGAACACTGCTCTTGAAAAGGCATATTTTCATTTTCCGACGAATTTTCCCAGATTTCCAGATGTTTCTAAGTGTAGCAAATGCTTGGCCAGCTTTTGGCAGCATTGCACGTATTTCTCTTTCAGAACTTCCATCGGCAGTTATCTTGTATCCCAGGTACGTGAACTCCTCCACTTCTTCAATGTTTTTTCCTTGTAGTTTTATTGGTTCGTTTGTCCTGCTATTCATCATCATGTGCCTGGTCTTTGTTATGCTGGTTTGAGTCCAATCTTCTGTGCGGTAGTGGAAAGCTTTTCTGTCTTTGACTGCATGTCCGAAAGGCGGTGGAATGATAGGCAGATGTCATCTACAAATTACATATCCTCTAGCTGAGTTGTCAGCGTCTATCTAATCCCTCTCCTGCCTGCACTTACTACTTTTCGCATGATCCAGTCCATGCTCTGCATAAACAGAAATGGCGAGAGGATGCAGCCTTGCTTCACACCTGTTTTGATTTCAAATTAAAATATCAGGGGTGTATTCCACTCCTTGCTCTGCTCTAGTATCTGCCTCAGAGCATATATGTGGTCACTGCAGGCTTTCCATTTCCTGAAACCTGCCTGCAGTTCCCTGATATGCTGTTCCAGTGCCTTGGTAGGTCTTTCTTGAATAATCTTGCTAAAGACTTTGCTTGTGAGTGATAGAAGGGTGATACCTCTCCAATTGTTGCAGTTGAATAAGTCTCCTTTTTGAGTAGTTATACTATCAGCCCCATTTTCAAGTCCTCTGGTAAGTTTTCTATTTCCCAGATATCACTGAAGAACTTTTGGTACAATTTCATTGGAGTCGGCCATAAATTTATTACTAGCATACATAACAGTTAAACATTTTCAGGGAATATAAATAATATTATGTTTAACTGCTTACATTCTGGACTACTCGCTAGAGGCGCTTAATAAGACGATATTAAAGACTTCAATTATGGATTATTAAACAGAACGCCACTGACGCAGCACTGACATATGGTATGCTAACTTACTTTTATTTCTTACACGTTCACAACTGGGCCGTCGTGTTGTACCGGAAATGATGTCATTGGCACAGCATCAAAAGTAGGTTAACATCGATTACCCGCTAGATGACGCCATCGGAAATAGTCTGCAATACAACCAGTATCCGCCCTGAGGCGCTAACTGCCAGAAAACAACACCGGAAGTTTCCGTCAGGGGTGAGGTTTAAGCGTATCCGCTAGAGGCGCTTTTCTGTGCCTGTTTTTGTTCATCTCTATTCTGTAGAAGCACTTTTTGGTACGTAAATTAGTTCGTACGCTATCCCCTAGATGACACCTCTTTAGGAAGCGAGTTGTTGAAATAAGCGATGGACGATAATAGAAGTTGTAGTGCGTGCGTGCGTGCGTGCGTGCGTGTGCGTGTGCGTGCGCGTGCTGTATGGCCGGGGTCTCATAGACAACAATCCATAACATGCTGTTGATGGGAGCATTCTAACCAAATGATCACTTCGGCTGTAGGCTTACATAATCACTATGACGAGTCGTTTAGTGAGCCATGGCATTTGGCATTGCGAAAATAACAATTGCATGTTTGTACCCTTGAGTGTAACATTCACGCTGTTATAAACACACGTACGTATTCCAAGTGGACCCTGGTATCTACGACAACCAATGCTACCAACACCACATTATCGCTAATTCTGATGTCACTTTCACAACACGAGCCTAGATAACCGAGGATATAAATTTATGTTAGTTTTCTTTTTGTTTGGTCGATGCAATCGATCAATATGACATTCATTATTATTATTAGGTGCATTTTCGCGTTGCAGACATGAAACGAATCACGTTTCGCTTATGCCAGTTATAATCACTTAAATAAATCATTAAATAGATGATATCAGCTGTTGCCTATGTCTATAGACAGACAGGTCGTGATGTTCCGTGTCAACTCTCGCCACTGTTCACGGTCGAGTGTGGGTAAAGCTTCGATGTCGGCGGGGCAACGTAGTTGTCGTCATGTTTATGTCTCATTGTGATGAGGTACCACAGAAGATGTGTGTTCATAGCTGTCAACCCCTGGAGGATTCTTGGGCGAGAGAAATTTTCCCAACCAGTGTCTAGAGGCCGCAGACCGAGAAGTCCCTCAGCCCTCAGTGAATGGTCAAACGCATTTGGAGACCTGTGACGATATATTTTATTCTAAAATCATTGGTTGATGCTGAGTTGCCAGTCAATATATCTGGAGATTGCGACGAAAAAATTACTGAGACGACCCGACCGTGAGGTCGCAGATGACCCGATCGTGAGGTCGCAGATGACACAACCGTGAGGTCGCAGATGCACAGCAGAGAGTTTGACGCCCGATATGCAAAGCGTCTAGAAAAAGTAGCATAGTATACAAACGTACATTCTCACGGCGGATTATACTATACGCGTGAGATTTCAGACTTTTGCCGTGAGACCGTGACATTTAATGAAAACCGTGAGTCTCACGGCTTAAGCATTAGAATTTACAGGTATGCGTAGGCCTATTACACATAGGGTCTTACGAAAGATCATTATGCTCTTACCTTAACTACTTCAGAACAATTGGACAAATTTCGTCCCGTATTTATATAAACCACCACAGCATGCATAATGAAAGATTTGTCAATTTATAAACGCTTTCCCGTATATGAAGTGCTGTCAGCGGTAGAAATTTGAATGAGTAGAAATGCGGCCACCTGGTGCCGTGTTGGGAAACTGGACATCCATTTCAGTGTTTGTTTCCGCCCAAGATCTCACGCGTGTTTCTAGAGAAAAATGTTCAGCTCTGATGGTGTACTTAGTTACTAATGCCTCAACGAATCATATGACTAAAGATGAAACGGAAGGTGCGGAAGAATGGCTCACTAGCCAGGCAGGAAAAAGAAAGCTCGGCTGAAGTGAGTAAAGGCCACTACCCAGTACCACTGCCAGATGCAACTAGTAACACTGTTGTCTAGGCCGGCTATCTACAGCCCAGTATGTGCGTTTGAGAGAGTGAAGCAGGCATCAACAACAGAAGCGGCACCCAAACTGCTCGACTTACCCATTTGTCCTCAGTGAGGCGATGAAGCAAACAATGAATCAAATTACATTATGAAATGTAGATATTTCTAGTATCTGTATTTTTGCTGAGTAAAATATTTTGCCTAGGTTTCTAAAAGGCATATTTCATATATTCAGTACATCCTTCGTTGACTGTCCCATCCAAAACTAATCTTCACTGTGATGTTTTTAACATAATATACGTCGTCTATTTGACACGCCTTTGCCGCTGATCATTTACTGACTTTTACTGTGCTGCCATCTAGTGACCATTACGTCATAACTTAGCTATTGGGCTGTTCCATATCTACACATTGCCACTGTGAGTAGACTGTCTGTTTAAATACAATCATAACTGCATGATATCATCGCACAACATCAACAGGACTTTTCTGCCAATCATAGCAAGTCTGTTTTAGAACATACATAATTTTAATAATAATTAATAATACTTTATTTCTATGGAGCCTATATCCTCAGGAACCTGAGCTCAGAGGCACTACAAAACATAATCAATAAGCATAATCGTGAACAAATACGTGCAAAAAAATCATTATCAGAACGAGGGATAACCGAAGATTTAAGGTGGAAATGCAATTTGGAATAAATATGTCTTGAGTTTTTTTCGGAAAATAGCTATAGCTTTAGATGGTTTCAAAGTGAGTTCATTCCAGACCCTAGGCGCAGCAACAAAGAAAGCACATTTGTCCAAGTTAAGTTTTGTTTTAGGCACAACAAGTTGTTGTGAAATTGATGATCTTAGCTGCTTAGGGATATTTGAAAGATGCGGGAGACTGGCCAAGTAGGGCGGTTGTTGTGTAGATAGGGCACGATATGTAAGAGTAGACAGTTTAAATTAATTCGATAAGTAACAGGAAGCCAGTGTAACTTTTAAGTAGTGGTAGTGATGGTGAAAACCGAGGCGCCCTGAGTACCACACGTGCCAGACAATTTTGTTCTCGTTGGAGTTTAGCCAAGTCTCTTTTAACAATGTTATTTAGTAGTGAATTACAATAGTCAAGACGGCTACTAATTAGTGCCGTTGATATTGTTTTAGCAGTAGATATAGATATGTAATGCCGAACTCGACGGAGATCACGTAATACTATATGATAGAAACAGGATTTACATACTTGAGAAATATGCCGTGCAAAAGTTGAAGTCACTATCAAAAACTTAATCAGGTCAACTCTTGTGTAATGTGCACTGACCCAGTTGCAGAAACACAACAAAAGCTTAGCAGTGTGCACCTAGCATAAAGAAAACACTTTGGGTTGCAAAGCTAACTGCAGTTTGAAATAACAGGATCACACGACCGGTGCATGTCTCTTTGCAGCAACCGTCTGGTACACTGTTGTGAGTGTTTCTTACAGCGTGTTAACTGAACCCCCTCTATCTTTATTGAGTGAGACAAACATATTTTCCTACGCATGCAATATCTTAAAAACTTCAATTTGATCTTCAGTTAACTTACTAAGTCTCTAGGATGTTAAACCACGTTCTTTCTAGACGTTCTTCATAAATAAGGTCTCCTAGTCCTGGAATCATTTTAGTTGCTCTCCTCGGTATTCGTTCAAGCGTATCTATATCCTTTTTACGATAATATGGTATCCAAGCTTGTATACAATATTCCAAACGAGGCCTAACTACTGCTTTATACAGAGGTATAATTAGCTTTTTTCCTAGTGTGTTATATTTATCCTAATCAATCCAAAAATTGGATTACCCTTTGAAGCTGCAATACCACACTGCTCTGAAACTTTCACATCAGCACTTATTGTTACTGCTAAGTCCTTTTCTTTTATGGTATTACCTAGAACAGTATCTCCCATTGTATACTTTACATCCAAGTTCCCGTGTCCTGTGTGTAGGCATTTACATTTCCGAAAATTTAATAGCATCTGCCATTTGTCAGACCATTTAAATAATTTGTCTAGCTCGTTTTGTAAATATCGTTTATCACCATCATTTTTAATCTTTCTAAGCACCATTGTAACATACGCAAATTTCAGTACGTTTCTTGTTATATTATTTTCCAAGTCACTGATATATATTAAGAATAATAAAGGTCATAATACTGATCCTTGTGGTATCCCATTCAAAACTGATTTCCAGTTTGGAACCTCTCCATCTACTACAACACGCTGTCTTCTGACAGTCAGCCATTTTTATCCAGTCGATTATGTCATCCCCAATATCATGGGCTTCTAATTTATGTAGTAATCTTTGATGTGGCATTTTGGCGAAAGCTTACTGAAAATCTAAGTAGATAATATCAACTGGTGCTCCCTCGTCTATCCACTTTGGGATTTCTTAAAACAAATTAAATATTTGTTAAGCATGACCTCGCTTTTGGGAATCCATGTTGAGATGGATTTAATAAGTTATGCCTAACGAGAAAGTCCACCATATGATCTTTAATTAACCTTTCTAATATTTTACAAATCACTGATGTTAAACTCACTGGTCTGTAATTCTCTGACTTATTTCTCTAACCTTTTTTTTAAATAATGGTATGACGTTTCCTTCTTTCCATTTAAAAGGAACCACTCCCTCTTTTAATGACAAGTTGAACACTCTTGCAAGTGGCTTACTAATTTGTTCGACTGTTTCCATTAGTAGTCTTGGCGGAATTTCATCCACTCCAGGTGATTTTGATCCTTCATTGCCTTTATTTTCTTAGTTACCATTTCTGGAGTTACAATTAACTGCCATAAATAGTCTGATTTAACCTCCTGAAATTTAGCACCTGGAACTGGTAATGAACTAAGGGAAGAGAACAAGAGGGCGGGAAGAACTTGAAGCGGTAACAAAGAAGATGAGTTACAGCTGGAATGAGTTCTTAAAGATGGCACATAATAGGACATAATAGGACATAAAAAGACATAATAGGACACAGTGGAGAACTTTGGCTTAATATGTTCTCAGTGAGAAAACGGGCGTAAGTAAGTAAAATTAAATCAGTATGAATTGTGGGATATTAGCAAACTGTTAAATATGTCCATCTACTGTTTAACTTTTATTATTAGTTAACTTTTATTATCATGATTTAGTACAGTTTTAGAATGATTGTTTAGTTGGTTAAAAAAAATTTTTTTCTATTCTTTAAGTAAATTGTAAATCCTTGAAGAAATGGAAATCAGCTGGAGTTGACAACATACCAGCTGAATTAATACAAGCTGGTGGAGAAGCTGCGACTAACATTCTCACAACGATCTGCAATACGATCTGGCAGACGGGAGATTAGCCTACTCCATGGACCCAACAAAAAAGGCAACCTACCATTGTGTCAAACAAAGTCAAGTTGAAGTTCATCCTTAACAGGCTCAAGTTACAAGCGGAGAACATCATCGCTGAAGAACAGGCCGGATTTCAAGAAGGACACAGTACACCAGAGCAAATTTTCAACCTTAGAATCCTCTGTGAAAAGTACATGCAGCACCAACAAAATTTCTACCATGTCTTTGTTGACTTCAAGAAGGCATTTGACAAGGTATGGCATGGAGCCTTATGGGCAACCATGAGGAAATACAACATTGGTGTCAACCTTGTTTGTGAAATCATCAGACAAACTATTAAATTAGTTAATGCTTGTTCAAGAATGAACTGAAGTGAAAATCGAAATGCTGAAAAATCACGGTTTTCGTCCTTGGTGAATGTTTTTTAATTTGTCATGTGATCGGCGAGAGGACGGAGGTCACGCCCATGATCAGCGTTGACCCGCACAGTGCTTACCATTTTGGATATCCACTATTTTGATCCTTATCAGATCTAATGACTAAAGTCAACCCTTTCGATAATTTGAACAAAAATAGGCATTTTTTTATTAAACAGACTGCGCTCATTACTTCAACTAGTCACACACTACACATGTGAAAATAAATGAACCAGATTGGGCTTAACCATTTGAGGAAGCAGGTTTAACATATTTTGGAGAGGATCATGACTGACGCTCTTAAAGATCACACAGGAACAGTCAACATCGGAGGCATTACAGTTACAAATTTACGTTTTGCAGATGATATCGATGGCGTAGCAGGAGATGAACAGGAGCTATTCAACCTAGTGAGCTGCCTCGACAATAATAATAATAATAACAGTAACGTTTATTTGTATTGCGCCATATCTTCGGATATAAAACCTGTTCAGAGACGCTTAAAATACAACATGTAAAACATAATCGCTACAAAAAGGATATAAATCATATAATACTGAATTTACATATACATTTATAAAGAAATAACTTATGTAAAATAAAGTATCGGCTAAATACTGAGTAAACACTGCTTTAAAATCAAGTAATAAAAATAAATATATACTTAAAATGCAATAAAAGATAAATCACGTTAGTGACGATATATAATAGTTACTGTAAAAAAGGTTCTATAAATAATCTTCAAACGCTGTCTTAAAAAGCTGTGTCTTAAGTTCAAACTTAAACAATTCGAGTGAGTCAGCGACACGGATATATAGCGGCAGATCGTTCCAAAGGCGCGGTGTCGTCACGGAGAAACACCGTCGACCAGATCGTTCCAAAGGCGCGGTGCCGTCACGGAGAAACCCCGTCGACCACATCGTTCCAAAGGCGCGGTGCCGTCACGGAGAAACCCCGTCGACCAGATCGTTCCAAAGGCGCGGTGCCGTCACGGAGAAACCCCGTCGACCAGATCGTTCCAAAGGCGCGGTGCCGTCACGGAGAAACCCCGTCGACCAGATCGTTCTAAAGGCGCGGTGCCGTCATGGAGAAACCCCGTCGACCAGATCGTTCTAAAGGCGCGGTGCCGTCACGGAGAAACCCCGTCGACCAGATCGTTCCAAAGGCGCGGTGCCGTCACGGAGAAACCCCGTCGACCAGACCGTTCCAAAGACGCGGTGCCGTCACGGAGAAACCCTGTCGACCAGATCGTTCCAAAGGCGCGGTGCCGTCACGGAGAAACCCCGTCGACCAGATCATTACAAAGGCGCGTTGCCGTCACGGAGAAACCCCGTCGACCAGATCGTTCTAAAGGCGCGGTGCCGTCACGGAGAAACCCCGTCGACCAGATCGTTCCAAAGGCGCGGTGCCGTCACGGAGAAACCCCGTCGACCAGACCGTTCCAAAGGCGCGGTGCCGTCACGGAAAAAACCCGTCGACCAGACCGTTCCATAGCATGGGGTGGTACAGTTAGTAGGTTGCTGTCGCCAGAACGAAGCCGGCGCCCTGGTGTGTACGGCGAAATAATAACCACATGATGGAATTCCATGTTAAACATAAATTAATAAATACATCTCAACATGGGTTCCTAAAAGCAAGGTCATGTGTAACCAATCTCTTATGTTTTTTGGAAGAAATTACGAAGTGGGTAGATGACGGGTCACCAGTGGATGTTGTCTACTTAGATTTTCAGAAAGCTTTCGATAAAGTGCCATATTAAAGATTGTTGTTTAAACTAAAAGTCTATGGCATAGGTAATGATGTAATCAACTGGATAGAAGAGTGGCTTACACACAGAAGACAGAAAGTAATAGTAGATGGTGAGACTTCAAACTAGAAATCTGTTCTAAGTGGGGTACCACAGGGATCAGTATTAGGCCCTATACTAATTTTAATGTATATATATAAATGATTTGGAAGATGACATATCTAGCAAAGTACTGAAATTTGCAGATGTCCCAAAAGTATTCAGAAAGGTTACTAATGTTACAGATAAACAAAGTTTACAGGATGATCTAGATAAATTTGTTAAATGGTCAGAAAAATGGCAAATGTTATTCAATTTTGGGAAGTGTAAATGCATACACATAGGACATGGAAACATGGACGAAGAACATAAAATGGGGGGTGCTGTACTAGGTAGAACAACACAAGAAAAGGACTTAGGAATAACATTTAGTGCTGACATGAAAGTTTAAGAGCAATGTCGGATTGCTGCTTCGAAAGGAAATCAAATTCTAGGGCTAATTAGGAGAACTATCACGTTTAAGGAGAAACAGCTAATTGTACCCCTGTACAAAGCAATAGGTAGACCACATTTGGAATATTGTATTCAAGCATGGAGGCCATGTCGTAAAAAGGACATAGACAAGCTAGAAAGAATACAACGAAGAGCAACTAATATTATTCCAGAATTGAGAGACCTTAGTTACGAAAGCCGTTTATTACAATGTGGTTTGACAACACTAGAAACCAAGAGACTAAGAGGAGACCAAATAGAAGTGTTTAAAATAGTGAACGGTTATGAGGATGTTGATAGGAATATGTTCTTCAAACTTAAAGAAGGCAGTAGAACCAGAGGACACAAAGCAGCATTAGTTAAGGAGCAGTGTAGGTTGGACATGAGAAAGTACTCTTTCTCACAGACGGTGATAAATGAATGGAACAAACTGCCAAATGATTATGTTAATGCTAGTAGTGTGAATATGTTTAAAAATAGAATTGACAGATATTTGATAAGAGCGGGCTACACATAGATGAGAAAATTGTTGGACTCTCGATAAGCCAGTGGCTTCCTTGTCCACTTGCCATCTGGAACTTGTTGTTCGAGATGGCAATCTTGTTAAATCTTGTTAAATAATGTCAACAATGTACGCGGGTGCGAGAACGTGTAACACGCGGTAGGTCAACAGAAGAATCTTATAGTTGACAAAACATCTGCATCTTACGGAATTAAAATTAGTGCTGAGAAAACCAAGCTACTGACCAACAACATCATTGGCGTCAACAAGAAGGTTCAGTTATCAGAGACGAGTGATCGAAACCTGAGATCATTTCAAGGATTGCCCAGACAACAGCAACGCTGACACGACTGAAACCAATATGGGAAGATAAAAACATCACCCTTCGATCCAAAATCAGACTGATGCGATTACTTGCCATGCCAATATTTCTATATGCATGTGAGACACTCTTACAGCCGAAGTACAAAAAGAGTACAAGCCATGGGAATGAGGTGCTACTGAAAGATCCTTTGCATTAGGACAGCAAGAAGACGAGGAAGAGGAAGAGGTGGAAGGTCAACAACAAATTTTCATTTCATCAGAGAGTGGTCAGGCCTGGACTTCTCAGAGACACAAAGGGCGGCAGACGACAGGCAGAGGTGAAGACAGCTAGTTGCGAGGTCATCGATGGTGCTCCAAGGACACTCCAGGTTAAGGGATTAATGATGATGATGATGATGATGATGATGATGATAATGATAATGATGGTGAAAAGTAAGTTGTCTAACTTACATCACGTTCTAAAACTTACAAACAACAAGTTATATGCGAAAGTACTCTGTGATGACTGCATATCCTATGTATTTTAATCTGCAGAATTTGTACCCATGCAGAAAGCTAATTGCTAAGTTAATTTAATTGAAGAATTTGTAAATTTTATTTAATTAACCTGAAGAATTAGATTAATTTTACTGGACTTAACTTAATTAACTTATCATTATTTTTAATTTACTTAATTAACTTCTCAAGCGACATAGTATTTACTTTGTCCACTGGGTATTTGTATTTTTAACATTTATATATATATATATATATATATAATATATATACATATATACATATATATATATATATATATATATATATATATAGTAGTTTATATTTTCACTTATAAACAATATGTCACATACAGTTTAATGATGCCTCTCTTTAGAAACGTCATGCCCACCCCACATGGAATGAGAAAAAAACAAGAAAAAAACGTTGTCTCCAGTTTCTTCCAATTTAGGCAGAAGAAAACTGGGGCTATTTACCGCATTGTATACAAAGCATTTTTCACCAAGCTGAAAAAACAATACTGTCTTGTATTAACAGACAACGAAAATAAGATTCCATTTAGCAGGCAAAAGAAGTAGAAACTGCTTTGTGATTGTGCACTATTTGATGCTGAGAGTGCAGTAGGGACCTGAAGGCAGTTTTATAAATTTCTCATTGCTGAAAACAACAGCTGAACTGTATTATCTGTAATATATATTTGCCTGAAGTGTCTGCCTGATCATTAATTCAGATTAATGCATTCCATAAGGCTGCCTTTGTTTTTAAGCACCATATCATCTGCTGATTATTGCGACACCCGCTTCTATCACACTGGGAATTAATTTCCACCAACTGTTTATGATTGGCATGTTATTTGATTAAGAATGGAGCTTTGGGGAAACTATTTACTCTATTTGCATATCATTGACCCAAATGTGTTTTGTGCTGGGGATTTTTTTGGCATATCACAGCCTGTATATGCATAGGCTCCAACCCTACAGTATTATCAGTCAACAAGGCACCACATGTGTACTGTGTGTACTCAATCTGCCATTTCTCATTTTGTCAAATTACCAGAGCTCATTTTATAGGATTGGCTATGGCCCTATGGGTATCTATACCGCGTCATTGCATGGGATCATATTCAACCAACCTGTTTTGGGTTGTTTAAACTTTCCTGAGTTAGGTGAATGAGATTCAGTTTCACTTCCCAAGGCAAATTAACATCACAGCATTATTCATTGTAAACAGTTATTTGAACAGTCCCAACTTCCTAAGTTGATGAGTAAGCTGACCTGTGAATGAGAAACAGCCTCATTAATGCATTAATGAAGCATGCATAATTCCCCCACCAGCTGCCCCATGAAACTAAATACCAGCACAAAGTGTTAATTTCCTTATTTCAATTTTGTTGTGAATACATTACAATATCTTGACTCATTTTCATACTAATGAACTCTGATTATGAAACTGTGCATGAATAATGTTTTAACACAAAATTTACAAATATATCAGAGGGATGGGTTACACCTAAAGATGAATAATTGTTGCATTCTTGAAACGCCAATATGCCTTGCTGTGGATGGCAATCTTGCTCAATCTTGTTAGAACCACCAAAGTTAATGTGTTAATAATCATCTCTTCATCATCATCATCTATACCATATACCATATATATATATCCTATCTGTATAATACAGCTTATTATAATAGTATAATATATGTGTATACATATATAATAATATATATTATTATATATGTATATACTTATATTACGCACCGCGCGCATAAACGTTGCTTTAACCGTTGCTTTAACCGTGTGCACGATAAATAAAAAAATTAATGAGTAATCTAATTCAATAAGTAATATTTAATGAAACATAAATTATTCAATGCCATATTATCATATATATATATATATATATATATATATATATATATATATATATATATATATATATATATATATATATAATTAGATTACTCATTTTGTTTTTATTTATCATGCACATGGCTAAAGCAAGTCAAACATGTATATGCTCAATGTGTAAGAAATATATATATATATATATATATATAAAATATTATATATGTATATATATATATATATATATATATATATATATATATATATATATATATATATATATATATATATATGTATATATATATATATATATATATATATATATATATATATATATATATATATACTATTGTGATGCAAACCATTTTGTGTACAGGGTGTATATTATAATATTTGTCAAAATATAATAGTAATATCTATGTATAATACATAATATATTATATTTTATATATATATTATATGCATATATATATATATTATTATAGTTATTATAATAGTATAATATATGTGTATACATATATAATAATATATATAATATATATATATATATATATATATATATATATATATATGGTATACCATATAATATAACTTATTATAATAGTATAATATATATACATATATAATATTATATATATATATATACAATATATATATATATATATATTATATTAATAATATTATATGTATATATATATACATGTATATATATATATACATATATATATATATATATATATATACATATATATATATATATATATATATATATATATATATATATATATATATTATATATATATATATATATATATATATATATTATATATGTATAAATTTATTAAATTATTAATTAAATTTATATATATATATATATATATAATATATATATATATATATGTATATTATTATTATTATATATGTATGCACATATATTATACTACTATAATAAGTATATTAATATATATATATATATTTATAATATGCATTATGCATATATAATGCTATTATATTTTTGACAAATATTATAATATACACCCTGTGCACAAAATGGTTTGCCTCCTTGAACCGCCTACGTGGTCAATGCTGTCGGCCACCGTCTACGATTTCCTCGTACAGTACAAAAATAGTTCAGTAATTAACAGTTGGCGCTGTTCGTGCATTGACGTCCTGTCAAATTACATATCTACACCGCACAGCTGGTGCCGTCGTGGTTGTTTGTTCACGGGGACACTGTGAGTGCAGGGCGCGCGTTTGAGGAGTACTATTAAGGGCTATTAATTCTGGAATCATTTTAGTTGCTCTTCGTTGTATTCTTTCTAGCTTGTCTATGTCTTTTTTACGATATGGCCTCCATGCTTGAATACAATATTCCAAATGTGGTCTAACTATTGCTTTGTACAGGGGTACAATTAGATGTTTCTCCTTCAACGTAATAGTTGTCCTAATTAACCCTAGAATTTGATTTCCTTTCGAAGTAGCAATCCCATATTGCTCTGAAACTTTCATGTCAGCACTAAATGTTACTCCTAAATCCTTTTCTTGTGTGGTTCTACCTAGTACAGCAACCCCCATTTTATATTCCTCGTCCATATCTCCATGTCCTATGTGTATACATTTACACTTCCCAAAATTAAATAACATTTGCCATTTTTCTGACCATTTAACTAATTTTTCTAGATCATCCTGTAAACTTTGTTTATCTGTATCAGTAGTAACCTTTCTGAATACTTTAGTGTCATCTGCAAATTTGAGTACTTTGCTAGATATGTCATCCTCCAAATCATTTATATATATTAAAAACAGTATAGGGCCTAATACTGATCCCTGTGGTACCCCACTCAAAACAGATTTCCAGTTTGAAATCTCACCATCTACTATTACCAATCAGGTAGTCTTAATACCGTTGTATATCCAACCAGATAATGCACGGCAGCCTCGTTCTGAGAATCCTGTGTTAAACATACGCTTATGAACGTCGATCGAGTGGATATCGTCGCGGCTAGTCGTTGCATAACACAGAAATACCCATCAGTGCCTTAATTGGTACATGGTGCCGGCAGTCAATATATTTATGGCTTCTTGAATTTGCGACGTAACACTGACAGTTGTAATAACGTGTAGTGACGCCTTGCCTTGTATGACCTAACTTTGGACAATGTCCGAAAAGACGCATGACGTCAACAATTGTACGTAACTGTTGGCGTAATAACTACAAAGAGCAATGCGGTTATTAGTAGAAACGGTAATAGCGGAGTGAATTTCGAAAAAATAAAACTGAAACGATCCGACCCTAGGGCCGTAGATGAACCCTGACAGTTTGACGCCCGAGATGCAAAGCGTAGGAGGAGTACACACATGCACACACGCACGCACGCACGCAAGCACGCACGCACGCATACACACTCACACACACAATCACACACACGCGCGCGCGTACTCGTGGCGTTCCTTGTTTTACAATAACACGTGGACAACCAATTACAGAATGACTCACCTATGGTGACTGTCAGTCGGGTAAAGTCAGCAAGGTGTTGTACAAAGGTAACCTTTTTGCCGTGAATCTTGGTTTGTTTCTTCCTGTAGACATGGTAGAGATTATCGACTTCGGCCAATGTGCGCGTCCACCACTCGCCTTTAGGGACAACGTCTCCGTGTAAGAATATATACTGCGGCTTCAGGAACTGACTGGCACTGCGGAATGACAGGTAGTGCTGGAAATCGAACGGTACTCCATTGGCAACCCCGTAGTGGACGTAGTGGACAACATTCGGCACGACATGAGACGTAACGTTGTCATCGTGTCGTGGCACGGCACGAGACAATAGCTGAGGTTTCAGGCCGGCTGCCCGCATCTCGTCTAGCATATCGGTCAGACCGCCCGCGGGCATCATACTGACAGCGCTGCTCGTGTCACACTCACATGTCTGCCCTTTTCTCTGTGCTGGCTCACTGGCTCTGCTCACGCTGTCGTAGACTTTCCTGTCGCTGCCATTGCGTAACGCTTGCAGGCATCCTGATAGTCGTAAACCGCACGTATCTTGCCCACCGTAGTTATAGAGCAGCGCCGCCGCGACGAACACGGAGACAAACAACATTGGCCACACAATGACGCTGTGATTCATCCTATGTTGTAAACAGGAATATACTGCTAACTGGGTGATTCGATCATGACCACCGCGAGGTGTCCCCGGCCGGTCATACAGTTGCTTTAGTGAGAACGCCTTCGCACTGATGCAGTCTTTCGCAGTACTACGTCTGTGCCCGCAGACAAAGCATTATCGATGTGATACAATTATTTATTCGACCGCTAGATCACATGCATTCGCGGAGGCTGAGACACAAGCAGTGTCGATTACTCAGACCCCGTGAGATGGCGCCATCGTCAATTTTGTCTCTCCTTCCAAACTGAATTGAATTGAATTGAATTTTTATTCAACATAATCAATGTACATTTTCGATAAATTGTAAACATACATAGTTATAAGACTAACTACCACTAAAGTGGTACAATGAAAATATAATTAAAGAACGACAATCAGAAAATGTTGAAGGGAAATGCAAGAAGTTGTAAACTTGTAAATTGCATTCCCAAAAGTAAACAATTGCACTGGTTCCATACATATAAGAAAAATGACTTAATTAAGCTAGGTCTTAACTACCCAGAAAGGTATGATATTTGATACGAAAATAAAATAATATACATATATAGCACATAACCATGACACTAATGCAGTTAATTCATAATTTTTATTTTATATCTATGCAAGAGTAAGGCTTTGTGCCTTTATTTAAATTTATAAATCGAATTGCACAACTTAATATCAGCAGGGAGGTCATTCCACATCTTTTGTCCTTTTATACTAATACATTCAGCTTTTTTAGTAGTCCTACTAAATCTTATTTTGAAATTGCAATTTTTCATACGGGTGTTGTGATAGTGACTAGCATTAACTTTCTGGTAGTACGCCATAATATTAGCTGGTAGTAGATTATTATATACCTTGTACATAAATACCATGCTATTGAAGTCCACCATGTCCTGTACAGCTAAAGTGTTCAACTGGTAAAACATCGGTCTTGTATGAGACCGATAGTCTGCCTTTAGACATATACGAACAGCTCTTTTCTGAATAATATGCAAAGGTCGTATTCGACTCTTATAGGTGTTGCCCCAAATTTCACAACAATAATTTAAGTATGGTAATATGAGAGTACAGTATAAAGAGTACAATGCATAACTAGTCAATAAGTGTTTAACCCTATACATTACAGATACATTCTTTGAAATTAAATTTTTTATGAGGTTAATATGTTCATTCCAATTCAAGTGGCAGTCAATGTGTACACCAAGACATTTTGTAACATACACTCTATTAATGTACATACCATTTATACTGACCAAGTGACTGTTTACACACTTTTTGTTACCGAATACCATAAAATTGGTTTTGGCAATATTTAAAGACAGCTTATTAACTTGAAGCCATCTGCATAATTTGTACAATTCGTTTGATATTGTTTTACACACTTCTGTCAAATCTTTTCCTGAGTAAAAGAAATTAGTATCATCCGCAAATAATCGATTTCATTAACGATGACACATTACACATATCATTAATATATATGATAAACAAAGCTGGACCCAGTATAGATCCTTCTTGTACCCCACAAGTGACATTCATGCAATCAGAATTAGTGTCATTAATACAAACATATTGACTTGTATTCATAAGATAGCTGCATATCCACATATTTGCTATCCCTCTTATTCCATAATGCTCAAGTTTTTTTTACGAGAATGTTGTGTTCAACCGTATCAAAAGCCTTTTTCAGATCAATGAAGACACCCACAGTAGACTTACAATCATCAGTCGAAGTAGTAATTTCTTCAACAAGCTCCAATATTGCCAGTGATGTGGACATATTTTTCCTAAACCCATATTGGCTTTTACACAGTATTTGTTTGTCATCTATAAAAGACATCATCCTTTTGTGAAAGATCTTTTCTAGAATTTTTGAAAACTGTGATAGTAAAGATATAGGCCTGTAATTAGTAAAATCATTCATATCACCATTTTTAAATAACGGTATAACCCGAACCAATTTCATACCTGCCGGAAAAACCCCCTTCTGTAACGAGATGTTAAATATATGTTCTAGGGGTGTTACTAGGTAAGGTATTATTTTCTTAACTAGGCACATATCCATATCATCATGATATTTGATTTTTTGTGTTTTGTATTATTCACCAGCTTTATAATTTCTTTTTCAGTTATAGGTTTTAGAAACAGTGTATCCTCAACCTTATCGGATACGTATCTTGTGAAGAAATCATTGCTTCTAGGAATATTATTTGCCAGAGGTGGCCCTACATTTACAAAAAAAAATTATTGAAACTATTTGCAATATTTTTTTTGCCAGTAATTGTGGCTCCATTGTTACTAAATTCAGCAGGGTGTGTTGTTCCATTAGTTTTTTGTTAATTACACTATTTAGTATTTTCCATGTTTCTTTTATGTTTCCCTTGTTTTTTCTAAAAGTTATGTGTAGTGTTGTTTTTCACAACACCTTAGTATGCCTGTCAGTTTGTTCTTATATATATTTTTTTCTTCACTAGTAATTTATCTCTTCTTTAAGAACTGTCTATACAGTAGATTTTTTTCTTGCAAGCTTGTTTTAATGAATTGTTCATCCATGGCTTGTCTGGCCGTTTGTTAACGATTTTCTGTTTAACGATAGGACATGTTGTGTTGTATATTTTTGTCAACTTTTCAGTAAATGTATTGTACATCACATTAACATCTTCACTATTCAGTATTTCGTTCCAGTTAGTTTCCTTAAGCTCATCTATCATCACATTTATGTTCTGTTGATTCACTATTCTCCTGTTGTTTTAGGTTACGTTGCTGCACTTATTATATATGTATTATGTTATTTGTGAGAAATGGGCAAATGATCGCTTATATCATTTATTATCAGCCCACTCTGTATATTCAATAGGCTGGTTGTGAATATATTATCTATCGGAGTATTGGAGTGATTTGTGATTCTAGTAGGTCTTGTTATCAAAGGGTGTAATCCAAGACTGTACAATTGGTCAATGAAGTTATTTGTAGCATTATGTTTATCATACTGTAGAAGATCAACATTAAAATCGCCACACATATAAACCGTCTTATTACGAATGTTTCTACAAACGTTATTTATGAACTCGATCAATTGATCCAGTGCTGTGTTTGGTGCACGATATATACAACATATTATTACTTTTTTGTCATTTTTAAGAGTGATTTCTACAGATACTACCTCAGCACAATTATCAATGCATTTAGACTTCTCCGGTAAGTATTTATGTTGAAGTGAGTCATTGATATATAATGCAACTCCACCTCCCTTTTTATTCATTCTTGAGCATGTAAAAGTTGTGTAACCATTTATGTTAAAATTATCACTGTCATTATCGCTCAGCCAGGTTTCTGATAAGGCAATTACATCAAATTGCAAAGCCAATGCTTTAATGTTGTCTTTCAGCTTACTAAAGTTACTTGCTAAACTTCGGCAGTTGAAACGTATTATAGAGAAGTTGGTAAATCCTTCAGTTGATATTGCGAATTTGTGTTTGAATTGTTCTTCTGTATAAAATAAACTGTTCATGGACAAATGTTTATATAAATTGTCATCTGGATCGGCTTCGTCAGTCAGAAAATATTCCTTATTATCAGTAAACCTAAAAGGTTTAAAGTTTAGACTTGTACAATTGTCATATAAATCAGCTAAGTTATAATCAGTACCCAGTGCGAGATAATTAAGTTCGTCGTCACTAGTCTGGCTAAACGGAAACATGTTAGAAATACACTTCATGCAAAACCATTCATCCTCAACACGTGAGTAATAATCAAGTTCTTCTAATGATAAATTAGAACACATTTCCGATGAATCCATGTTTTACAATCACTGTAGAAAATTGCATTTGAACGTATCTTGTTAAGGCATATGCTGCATGGGTTATCCATGATACTAGGTTAAAGATAACCTAATGTGGTTTATACAGTGTATAAGTCCAATTAGATGTAAAGGTCCAGTCCGTTTATCTTGTCCTCGCTCCAGCCCAGATTAAAAAGGTCGTCCGGTGATTCAACTGTTTTCTTCATTTCCCTGTCATTCTCAGTCTTGATGCAGAAGATCTGGCCATCGATGGTCCACACGTTGCCAATCGTTGGATCGTTTCTCAGCACTCTTGTCAACTTTGCGCGGAAAGGTGTGACGTCGTCGTTGAGGAAGACGCCCTTTCTATCAAAATCTCGTACTCGTCTCTTGCTCTTCATCAAAGGTGTCTTGGTATCACGCCGACGTGGAGTGCGGGGGGTCTATGTGCAAAGGACGAATTGTTGTATGAGGTGGGGGGCGTCTCTGGGTCAGCGTAACGTAACGATTTTTTAATTGTGAGCTCGTCTAGTTATCACTATACGACAGATAGCTCTAATTGTTAAGCCATTTTTGTTGGTATATTTCAAAGGTATTTCATTGACAAACCAGCTATGTGCTATAGCAATATTAAAACCCCAGGTATATTTCAACAGTATTCCAACAGAAAACCACCTCTACTGGTATAGCAATATTAATAAACCCAGTCTTAATATATTTCCTGCACTGGAGAGTTGTAGTCCCCCTTTACATCCATGCAACGAATATAATAATTGTATGGATGTATACATCATGGGGGGGCTTTGTCGAAACGAACGTAATAATAGGACGTGTATATGCCAGCGTTACAAAGCGTTACAGAGGGTGGGGGTTTCAAAATGTCCAAAAATAGTGTGACGTACTATATGGATGGCTCCGAAGGAAACAGAAAGGCGTCGATGGATGGACGTTTACTTAATATTATAGCGTGGTGAGTGGTCAAATGTGCAATTTTCATACTTTAAATTGTGACAGCTCAACAACGTTAGCCTCAATATTGTTAATGTTATGTGACGTAGCGTCTCGAAATTAGTATTCTGATGAAATCTGGTGAGCTTTGAAAAGCTGAAAATAGCAAGGACGTTTATAAATTATAAAACATTTTTAAACGTATAGCTCCTAAATTTGGACGCCAACTGTGGTGAAGTTTCAACCCGATATAATGTTGCAGCTTTGAGGATCGATCGTCTTTAAAATGCGCGATACAACCCGGCTGTGCGCGATACAACCCGCTTAATTATGTGTTAAGTCGGACATATTCTGCGATCACGTACCATAGGTTGCCGCCATCTGGTGTGCGTGTGTGTGTGAGTGTGCGTGTGCGTGTGCGTGTGCGTGTGCGTATGTGTGAGTGAGACAGAAGCAAATCAAAGGTCACATCTGCCAATGCATTGTGTGTACGGATGTAGTTCGGATTGTATCGTGCCTAACTACACGGTGCCTGCCTGCCTGCCTGCCTGCCTGCCTGCCTGCCTGCCTGCCTGCCTGCCTGCCTGCCTGCCTGCCAGCCTGCCTGCCTGCCTGCCTGCCTGTCTGCCTGCATGCCTGCTTGCCTGCCTGACTCGAACCATGTTATCTCGATTAGCAGCTACAGCGCCAGACTGTGAAAACACTGGACTGTTTACCCAATCACTACACCCTGTTATCACCCAAGATAAAACACCAAAGCTACGAGGTCGCATAACTGGCCGTTAGGTACATACATAGAGTGAATAACAAAAACGTCTTTAGCGCGTTGGAAATTTAATGGCGTGCTCTTTAGTGCACACATACTATTTCACAATGCTTTCAACTGAATACATTGAACACTGTGGGTGGTATATTATCAAGTGTATACATACAGTTTTGTATGTAACTAAGTATGTGACTGGTTCGTTGTGTGGTAACGCTTTTAGCTATGCATGTAACCTTTTTATCTATGTATGTAACTATGTTCGCCATGTATGTGTTGCAACCACCCTGCGAAGCAGCCAGGGTGTCCTTTATTCTCAGACTTATGCGTCACTGTCTGGTATAAGTTGGGCTCGGTCATGACCCTACCTCCCGATCAAGTCTACTGCTACGTGTTCCTGTGATGTCACTCTCACCAACACCTCGTTGAAGTCGTCACAAATGACAGATACCACCATGCTGCGTGCAACCCGACTGGCGCTCTAGGCTGCTGGCCTGCATATCGGAACTTGGGACACATGTGATCTTTACCTGCAGCGTATACATTACACTCCATAGGGCAGTAGACGGATGCTGCCACTTGCCGTGTGACCTGTTCGTCGATCGACCAGATATCGAGCAATTTGCCCGGCAGCAGCCGGGTGCTATCCACAGCCACCCACAAACTGTCATGAAAATGTTAGTACATCCATCCGTCTATGTATCATCACAAAATGATATGCTCGAAAAAAAAATCAAAATCAGCTAAGTAAAATCATGTGTCAATGGAAGGAACCGTATGACAGCCGTCTCATCGACAGCTCTCTTCCCGGCGGTAAGGATACTTCCGGTGGAACCAGTGGGTGCGGCCATAAACAGTCTGGCAGCCTTGTAGAATGCATTATTCTGAATTAATGATCAGGTAGACACTTCAGACAATATATATATATATATATATATATATATATATATATATATATATATATATATATATATATATTACAGATAGCACAGTTCAGCTGTTGTTGTCAGCAATGAGTAGTTTATAAAACAGCCTTCAGGTCCCTACTGCACTCTCAGCATCAATTAGTGCACAATCACAAAGCAGTTTCTACTTCTTTTGCCTGCTAAATGTTGCAAACTCCCGCATTTGGCTTGACACTCACGCATTTGGCTTGACACTCACGCATTTGGCTTCCACCTCACGCAACTATCTGTAAATATCACTCAGGTCGGCCGTTTCAATGAATAATGATATAGTAATACAAACAAGCTCATTTCCGTGCAGGGGATCACTGAAGTTAATCTTATCATGGTCGGTGACGTCGCGCGTAAACCCCGACAGTAAGCACGTGTCCATGTCTCCTTGCCGGAGTGGTCATGATATTATGGGAGGCCGATAGGGCCATAAACGTGGTTATAGTTACGCGTTGAATAAGACAGGAATGCGTTGATATATCAAGCAATGAAAACGCGAAGATAGTTGCGCTTTGAATTAGATAGTAACGCGTAACTATTTACTATCTAATTCAACGAGTAACTATAACCACATTTATGATCCTATCGGCCTGCATACGAAATGGGTATGGTTGTCGCGAATTACGGGCGGTGGACACTGGACCCGCGCCTCTTTTGCATACGGACTGTGAAACTGGCAATGGAGCCCCATTGACATTTGAACCAACAGCCTATCTCACATCTGGTTTGTAGATGTCCAAATATGCAGTATGTGAATAGTTTATGTAACACCCGCGGTCGATTTAATAAAACATGGCTATTTTTTCAAATCGTTGAAAGAATTGACTTTTGTCGTTTGATGTAATAAGGCACCAAATAGTGGATATCCAAAATGATAAACACTTTGCTGGTCAATGCCGATCACTAGCGTGACTTCTTCCTTTCTCCGATCACTTGCGTGACTTCTTCCTTTCTCTGATCACTTGCGTGACTTCTTCCTTTCTCCGATCACTTGCGTGACTTCTTCCTTTCTCCGATCACTTGCGTGAAATCTTCCTTTCTCCGATCACTTGCGTGACTTCTTCCTTTCTCTGATCACTTGCGTGACTTCTTCCTTTCTCCGATCACTTGCGTGAAATCTTCCTTTCTCCGATCACTTGCGTGACTTCTTCCTTTCTCCGATCACTTGCGCGACTTCTTCCTTTCTCCGATCACTTGTGTGACTTCTTCCTTTCTCCTATCACTTGCGTGACTTCTTCCTTTCTCCGATCACTTGCGCGACTTCTTCCTTTCTCCGATCACTTGCGTGACTTCTTCCTTTCTCTGATCACTTGCGTGACTTCTTCCTTTTTTCCGATCACTTGCGCGACTTCTTCCTTTCTCCGATCACTTGCGTGACTTCTTCCTTTCTCCGATCACTTGCGTGACTTCTTCCTTTCTCCGATCACTTGCGTGACTTCTTCCTTTCTCTGATCACTTGCGTGACTTCTTCCTTTCTCTGAGCACTTGTGTGACTTCTTCCTTTCTCCGATCACATAGCTGAGTTTCGAGAGTCCTCATCGTTTCCATTTTCGCTTCAATTAATATCTGACAAACATTAAGTAATTTAATAGTTTGTCAGGTGATTTCATACAAAAACTACATATAACAGTTACACAAACGAGCTAGCATGTTGCAATGGATACTACCTATGTTGTTTTTTTCTCATAGTTAATTTGAAATAAGACTAGCTAAAAATTCGAATTGAGGAGGAACCCTTAAGAAAGCGTGAGAGCCTACAATCAGGCACATGCTGGTAGTAGCAAACTTTGATCGTGTCGAACGTGTAGCTCGTGTTAGCATTCAGGCCAGACGTGTGCGAGGTGAGTTAGCATGCGAAATATCTACCATGCCATTTTTCTTTTCAAAATTACTAAAGACAGAGTGGCTGTTCAGTGTCCGTTCTAATGTTGACCATTTGATTTTAATGAAGAGATAGATTACGAATCCGAGTGTGCATTCATAATTGCTTGAAAATCAATCGAAATTCCTGCCTTCTTTTTAAGTATTCTAATCATGTTTATGCGCAATTTTTATGGGTTCCCAGAAGACTAATGCGTTTTGCACATTACGTATTACGAGATATTAATATGTTGTTACCTTAACTGTTTCAGACAAATTTGCCTTTTTACAGTGGTACATAATAAATGAACATTTTGGCCAAGATTTACTGAAGTGACATTACTCCGTGTTCGTCAATTTTTTAATACTGTCGAACTTTTTTTCGAAAATTGCATAAAATAATTTTTTTTTGCCATTTTTTTAATGCATATTTGGCATATTATTATGCATGCTTTATATAATATGAACATATCAAATTGCAACATTCCTGCAAATGTTATATTTGAATAGTAAATAAATCTCGTGCTATGACTAATTATGATCTGAGCCAGTATTTTGCTCTGACTGTCACGTTTTTGTTTGGTATTTATAAAGTATCGTCAGTCTAGGGGTACATTTGAATAAAGGATAATGGTCCGATGTGACTTAATCCTTTCGGGGGTTTAAGTAGAATTAATAATTCCTAATAAACATGGCAATATGTCTTTCGGATTTGAGGGACCAACCAGAACACAAATATATAATTTGCATATTTATTACATAAATAATATAACAATACATTATGATAACAACAACAATGGCGAGAATCAATGATGCTCTTAAATAAATTAATATGATTGCTTTAGTCAAATGTTCAAGACAGTAATATGTATAATCTTACCGGAAACAAACGTTCGAATGTCACAGGAGCTCTAATCGGTAACACCAATTGCTTTTCACATATCTCATCCGCAGATATGGGTAAAACAAACATTCTAAAATGATTCCATTCCCGGGTAATCACGTGGAACATTTTTCTAACTCTAAGACTGGAGAAACGAGACGTCTTGTTATCATAGACGTGAAGACTTGCGGACCGTCATCGATTAGCTCACTCGTCCGACGGCACTCGTTGAATTTCTCTCTAACAGTTACTTCATCAGTTCGATGCAAACAAATTGGTAGACAGGTTGATTTGAATTAAATGCGTACGATAATCGAAAGCTGACAACAGGTGCCGAGAGACGAGGCTTCCACTTAAATTCGAGCTAAATATTCCGCGTGTTCGAAAAAATGTTAAGCATCACTGTGCGGTAAGACGCAACGCATTAAATGTACAAACATAACGGGTCCGTTCATTAACTTTCTTTCCTGTGATAATTATTACGAATAGTTGCATAAACTTTCGTCCGATAAAGTGAAATATGGCGTATTTACGTCAAGACCACTAACGTCATCAATGCTGCTCGATAGAACTGCCATCTAGCGATCAGTGTCCTTATATACCAAAATATGTCTCAAACACTGTTTGCGTCATTTCTCTTCGAAGCAATTAACTTTGTTTGGCATTTACAATCCCAAGGCAATATATCCGACTAGTGACGTCTGTATTGCGATATCCACTGAGAATCTCAAAATGGGTCGAATTCACGAATAGCTCTAATTTGACGCCGGTGGCTATACTACATATTTAAAAAAGTATATACTACTCGCCTTACTAATAATAGTGAATTAATCCATAACGATAAACATAGCTGAGGGCTAAGTTCGCTATAGACCTGTCGACTACATCTTTACTTTAAAGTCGCATGCAGACGTAGCTGCAAAATTTAACATGTCTGTTTACATGAAAGCAACACTACCGAATCACGCTCAAATTCGTAACCGATCCAAACTTGATGAGCCTGAAAAGTGAATCAGCCGCTTAGTAGAAGTAAACTGCTCTGGCCTGAATTGACTATGTTAAGCGGAGTCCATTGTTTCGCGATTTTACGATAAAACGGTCAAACTATATACCTTTAAAATCGCGCTTCTAATTTAACTCGCCAAATGTTCATTTGATGAAGTAGTCAACTTTGTGAATAGAATTTTATTCAAGTAATATACAAGATGTCCACACGACAACACAAACAAGTCTTCTTTGGGTGGATCCCAACCTAGTTATATACGTTGCACACGTGTGCGCTTCCACGGGTATCATAACATACACTCGAGTCAATGAATGTAGGCCTATCTGCGAGCAAGTGCGCGCGTCTCTGTGTACTATCTGCGTGTCATGTGAACAGATGTGTTGGCACGCACGTCTATTTGTTTACATAATCATACATAACTTTAACATGACACCAAACTTGTAATGTCCTGTCACGTTTATAAGAAATACATTTGGAAGACCAGTATAACTTGAGTTGATAAAAATAGTTTTCATTTCCTTGCGGGATTCCCTGTATAGTGTAACACTAAACATGCTATGCAACACTTGTTCCAAATTTAAACACCTTCATAATACCTTTCGACCATTTCGTGAGAGCATAGCATAACTCAATCTCGCCAACAAACAATTATTACTGTTATGTCATTGTAACAATGTAAGTATTGTAATGTGCACGCGTAATCCTCATAAATACCTTTACGTAGCACTTATCGCCCGTACGCCTAAACACTGCAAAATTATATCAGCATATTATCTGCCCATTATCTGTATAAATTTTAATAAAAAGCAGGCTACACAAAGACAGAAGTGGATATGTCTTGTCTCTCACCTATGCACCAGTAGTCATGAAGAGGATTAAGTAAACGTAAAGTCAGAATAAAAATACGTGGAAGAGGCTAAATAATTGTCCATGTGCACTCACAGCAGAACGCTTCACTGTCGACATTAGCAACGCGTTACCATGGATTACACACACAGCAACAACACAACAAAAACGAACATGTAACAAGACACGGTCCGTTTATCTAAAGTATCAGAGGCCAAACCGTCATCACGACTTGCCCTGCTTTTTGCTGTTGAAAGGAAAAAATCATAGTTGTAATATGTCGCTCCAATCGACAGCACTGCCGATCAGCGAGCATTGTTAACAGTTAATTGTCTACCATAAGACTACATATGCCTCTTACAACATGCGTAAGAATTGAATCCAAGAGTATTCCATAACAGTGTCCTTAAGATAACAAAATACGTAAGAATTGAATCCAAGAGTATTCCATAACAGTGTCCTTAAGATAACAAAATACGTAAGAATTGAATCCAAGAGTATTCCATAACAGTGTCCTTAAGATAACAAAATACGTAAGAATTGAATCCAAGAGTATTCCATAACAGTGTCCTTAAGATAACAAAATACGTAAGAATTGAATCCAAGAGTATTCCATAACAGTGTCCTTAAGATAACAAAATACGTAAGAATTGAATCCAAGAGTATTCCATAACAGTGTCCTTAAGATAACAAAATACGTGTGTATGATTTTGTGACACCTGTTTTGACGTTTGCTTAAATGAAGAAACAGAACGGTTTCAAACCAACGTGGCCAGCGCTCAAATTGAAATGCGGTAGCACGTGATTGCCAGCGCATATGTGTCTAGTGGTACCCCGGTTACAATCGGTCATCTTCACACGATAGACAATGGTGGACACGCTACACTTCACTGTCGTCGTGCACAACAGACGACTGCAGAAAACCTGCAGCGTTTCTGGCAAAAAGAGACTACTCTGATTAAATGTGGCTTCTAGAAACAGTTTAAGTGGCCCTTTGCGACTAAATCGTAAAATAGTATGACCCGTTGAACAGTGAGCAAACACATGTTTATATAGGCCTATTCTAAATGTAGTTAAATAATACATCGTGGCAACGTGAAGATATACCATTAATTTGCTAGAATCTTTATAAGAGCAAATGCGTAAATTAAAGCTTTGTCAGTTTAGACGTTCAACATTTACCGTGCCTGTTTGATGGTATAACTGTAATCCCACAATTGTTAAGCGCATGAATTGACAGCCGAAGGCTCCGTCTATGACTGTATCTTACGTATGTATGTGACTAATCTTAATAAAACATTAATCAACCGCCAATGCAATACTTCATCAATTACACCAAACGGGTAGTCGGTGTATCATATTACAATGCGCCACGTTACAAAGTATGTCAATCTGGTCTCCGACATTCCGTTTCAATCTCACACCTACGCGTCATTTCACCCTAACAGTGTTAACAGGAAGTACGCCAGGCGCCATGTTGCCCTTTCCCATTTGCGCCTTGCGCATGCGCAGTTCCTTCAGCAGGAACTGCGCTTGTTTCTTCGACAGCAGCTTGGCGCCCGTCTTGGAGACAACGGGTTTGAGCGAGCCTCGCGCTTCGTTCATCGCCGCCACGTGGCGGTGGAAGAAGTTATTCACAGGCGGCGCCATTGGGTCGAAGTGAGGCATCCTCCCGACATTCCTTCTAGCCTCGGCAACCGTCTGCACGCCGGGCTTCGACAGGTCGATCGGTCTATAGTCAAACTGCAACGGCAACAAAATAATAATAATAATAACCATTAACCAACAGCTAACTGAACATTATGTAATAAATTACACAGATTCACGCGGGATCATTCGTTGTAATAGTCTCGGGAGAGTCACGCCGTCTTTATTACGAAGGATCAACAGTACATTAAGCAACAGCAAAACTCTTTCAGTTCCGATAGCTCATGTGAGACGAAATAGGCTGGCTACCTGGCAAGAATGGGGTCTGGCAGGAATAAAACCAAAATGTCGTCGCCTATCAAGTGCTCATCGACACGAGCTCAAAGTGGTTACGGAGCCTGCCGCCGGAGAACTTAGTACTGGCTTATTTCTCGATTGCTTTTATTCAAAAGATAAGAAATTCACCTACGTCAAGGCTGTCCAACGATTGTGAAAAACGTGACAGCATCGTACAATGACAATGCCTAATCACGACATTTATCTCGCATTTGTGTTCTCGTATCTAAACTAGTGAGTGACCCATTTACGCTCGATTGAAATTGATTTTGCATGGCATACAAAATATAAGAATAAAAACACAGGTTTACAACAACATTCCATACCTGGACGCCAGTAAAAACTAGTCAACTAGTTGTGGCAACTGAACGCCCTAAATATATATTGCACACTTCCGGCAATACAACGATATTGATAGTACACATAACTGATTCCAATAGTGACTGTATGTGCAGTGATGTTACCACTTACACAAACTTCACTATTTCTGCCACTATGCGCTCATCAATGTTTATATGAGTAATGGCCAATATAAGTAAAATGTACCATGTAGAAATTATACAAAAGATGATCGATTCAGACCGGAAAGACGAGATGGTTACCGACATGACGTTTACCTTCTGACTTGTCATCGTCTCAAACTGCACCGACGGCAGTTTGTACGCCTCCTCTTCCTTCTTGGACGACTTCATCATCGGGTGAACTCGTGTGTCGATCCCGGGGAACTGTTTACGCTGTTCCGTCTCGAACGACCGTCTGTGAGCAGCAGGATAAATAGGCTGTCGGTCATGGTACAGTATATTGAGGCTTTCGATACAAGGGAACGTGTACAAAGGTTTTCGATACGGCGCGTCACTTGTACACAGTTTCAAACCGATGTATAGAACGGTTATTAATACAACGAATGTATGTACCCACACACTGAAACACGCACATACGCAAACACGCACACACGCGCACAGGCGCACATACACACACACACATGCATGCACGCGTGTGCACATACTAACACACACACATGGTTTAGCTGATGTTTGCGTTCTGGTGGTAGCGTTGTGGTTTCTGTTTAATATTAGAAAGCGTTATTTTAGGCACGATGTATTCTCTGCTGAAACAGTAATTCTTCAACTATTTGCTTTCTTGTCGTTGTCGTTGATACAACATTGTTCCGTGTCTCTCATATAAAGTACACAATTACAAAATTACGACAAAAGTTCGACATCCGATCCCTTGATTTATACACGTCCACCGTCTAGTTATCACAAACATGCTATTCCAGGTACAGACTATTGAAACTGACTGTCGGAGTCAAACATGATTCACTTACAAATTGTCGAATTTGATGTCGATCGTCTCGGGCGCTGGAGGGACGGGTCTGGGTGGGGGTGGCTGACGGCCTGAGTAGCCGGGGAAGTCACGTTTGGACTGCGTCTCTCCGTTGAACTTTCCGCGTCGCTGCACGATCACCTCGGGATTGTGAGTGACCTTCACTGCAGGCCGCGCTCCTACGAAGTTGACGAACGTTGACCGGCTGGTCGTGTCCAGGTGTCGCTCGCCTGGATAGTGAAAGAACGTTTGATTGTGACTATTTGGTAAAGTTACGAAGGCTGTGACGAAACGAATAGTTTGGCCTGCGCAATGAATAGCGTCCGCCAAAGATGCAGTGATCGCCAGATGGCGCGCAGGTGAAAGTCGTCCTACCTGGTTTCCGAAAACGAGGTTAACAGCTGGGTTCAACAAAACGCACGAAGATATGTTACACGTCTCTGTAGTATGCGAGAAGCTTATGCAGTGTGTACATTATGTACTTCCAGGTCACATTGTCGTACCTTCTATCTTCAGGTTGCCCTCTCCAGGATGGAATGGGTCTGACCGCATCCCTGGAATTCCCTTGAACGTTGACCCCGTTGTTGTTTCCATGAGCGCCTTCTTGCCCGGATACAGAATGGAACCGGTGAAACTTGGCAGCTCGCCAAACGTGAAGATCGGTTCTGGTTTCCATTTCTTGAAGTGTTCCTGAGGATACATAACAGATACACTTCAAAGAGCATAAATATCAAGGACTAAAACGTACAGAAATGCAAAGAAAGGTAAAACAAACAGAAGGCATTTCTATTGTCGTAAAGTCGCAGTGTATGCAGATATGTGAGCAACCACTCGGCGAAGGGAACATAGCGAACCTTGTATATCCTTCTTGTGTAAGAAAGAACAAACACGCTTTCTGGTTATGGAATTGTGTTGGAAATCATTCCGTCCAGTTTATGTAACAGTATAAGTATACACTGCATTTGGAACTGTCAGATATATAAAGGCAAGTTCTTGGTTTCTTTCAGGACGTCGGTCCTGCAATGTTTGTGAAGACATCAATGATATACACAAATCCGTTGTGCAATTTTTTTCCAAAGAACTACACCGAGTAGAATTTAATACCATAAACACTGGCCGTTGACGCCTGCATCAAACAGTTCTGAAGGCAGACCTATCAGAATTACTTTGTATATACGTAATGCATATTTTCCATTTAGCGATGTATGCTTGATTTAAATTCACAAGCGTGTATTCATTTGTTTTTATAAGCCTAGCTGCTGATAAAAGTAAACAAATATTTTACGAGTTAACTTTTCTGTATCTCACCTGCGTCGTCGTGGTCCCATCGAATTTCCCTTGCGACATCCGCAGCTGTCCTCGGGGGAAGATTAGCGGCAACCTGTCCTGTCTTTCCGTCTGGGGATACTGGCCAGGAAAATCTGAGTTGCCGTCCTGGGTACACACGACAGGATATGAACGCTCGTTCGTTAGATCATCGTTCTCAACAAGTACTTGGTCTCTCCATGTACCATATGTAAACTATTTTGGTAAATTGTCTTTTTATTATATATCTCCACAGTCATGGAATTAATTGCTATACAATTACAATATACAAGGTGCTCGGAACAAGTAGCAATTTAGAAATCTAGTCAAATAGTGTTTATTCACGTTTCTTGATAATTAGGAAGCAAAATCCTTTATCTACTGCTAATGTCGTTCGACATTTGTGGTAGGTACTTTTACAAAACATGTTTATTTATTTATTTGTTATTATTTTGGTCTTCATTTTCTAGTTAGAATCTGTTTATAGCAATCACAAGTTTGTATGTGATGTGTGTGTGTGTGTGTGTGTGTGTGTGTGTGTGTGTGTGTGCGTGCGTGCGTGCGTGCGTGCGTGCGTGCGTGCGTGCGTGCGTGCGTGCGTGCGTGCGTGCGTGCGTGCGTGCGTGCGTGCGTGCGTGCGTGCGTGCGTGCGTGCGTGCGTGCGTGTCATCCTGATATTGTAATGTACTTTATGCTCACATTTGTTTATGTACATGTTACAATGTTATACTGAATGAATAAAATCAAAACAAATGTCAAAACATTTCAGGAAAGTTCCTGCGCAGCGTAGGTCAAGAGCTAAACCACGAATTTGTGGTACCTAGTCCCAGAGCGAGACACTGCAGCAATGCACGTCTCCTTTTGATGATTGGAAGGTAAATGTCGTTGTGTGTACACCAGGAGTGTTACCTACACAGAGCTGAAGCTTTCGCGCAGTCATTGCAGTGTGGTTGAATGCTTTAATATAACTTGAAATGGTGTTTTCGTTGAACAGGTCTGCCGAGGACAATGAACGTTGGATATATCGAAAACTTCGCCTTTTTTTAGACAAGACCGTCCACGTTTTACAAATAATACGATGAATGGACTCGCTAGATAAAGATGGGGGCACGTGTGGCAGACTCCCATTTCCCACCTGTTTTGTGGGTGAACCTCCCACTAATTTTGAGAGTTCACCTCCCACTAATCCCTCCCCCAGCCCCCACCAATTGTTACAACTAACTCCCACCTCCCATTTCCTGCCACACCCCCCAGTAAGGACCAACGCGTAGCACACCTGACTGTCGCGTGGCCGTCTGCCAGGACTTGTGTAGCGCGATGACTGCGCGAAGACACCAGGGGGCGCCACTCGCTCGTACGGCTTGATGTCGTGTGCTGACTGCACTGACCGGTAGGGGCTGGTTCGGAGTTCGCGCAGCGGGGACCGACCTCTGAAAACAGAAACCCGACGGACGTCAACCACCACTCGTGAGATGTTTCGCCACGTTTAATATCATGTTTGAATACAGCCGCTTACAACGTTCCCTAGGCTAGAGTTGCACTAAACTAAAGCCCCGTTCACACGAGCGATTATGTGTCCGACAGATCGGGCGCATAGTGTCGCCCAACCAATTGGACGTATCGTTTCTTGAAAGCAACAAGAAACGATGCACCCAACTGGTTGGGCGACGATGTGTCGACCGATCATTCGGACAAATAATCGCTCGTGTGAACGGGCCTTGATTCCATAACTGAGATAAATTTTATTTAAATAGAATGCGGTTTAACAATGCTAGAGACGAGGAGGTTAAGAGGAGACCAAACTGAAGTACTTAATATATTAAATGGTTATGGAAATATTTGCAGAAGGTTTGTTTTCACTCAAGGAAGATAAAAGAAATAGAGGACACGATATGTGATGGAACAGTGTAGATTATATATAAATAATTACTGTGGATGGTAATCAAAACGTGCTCCCAGTTGATACATTTCTTACATTATAATTGTTGTTCTTGACAGCATTAAAACGGGAATAAGTTTTAACTAACTAAACTCTGATCACACTCCACACCGCCAGCGGTAATGCTCACAGGCCAGTGAGACCTACTGCCCAGATGATCATGAATAATGTCTTCTGTTAGAGATCCAAGTTTAAAAGGTTCTATGGGAAAATGTCCATTCTTGCAGAGGACAATAAATGAACAAATTATATACTGCTTGTGTAAATGCTAGCAGCGTGAATATGTTTTTAGCTTTATTTTTAAAAAAAACTTACTAAAAACTAACATCAACCATTTTAAGAAAATCATATTGTACGTAATAAAAAAATATTTTAACTAGTGTTCTCAGTTTTCAGACAAGTAAATTCCAAATGGGCGCAAGTGAAAAAACGTGAGAAAGACGCGTGTATGAATCAATCAGACCAACGCACAAACGTAAGCACCGTCACATTAGATTAAACACGTTCATTCCAAGACACGGACATGAGAACTAGAACGCACCACATTGCTTCGATTACTAGACAAACTCGCATGAACACACGAGGAGAACTATATGTAAATAGCCCAATCACGTCAGAAACCTTTCAATACAAGACACCAAAACTACGCCTTTACGCAGTTGGTTAGAATCCTACGTGCGGATGCATCTCGGATGTTTTATGAAGTGAACATTAAACAAGTTTAATATTTTATTAAACAAGGTTGCGATCAATAGTGCCGATGTGCGGTTACTTTTGGATGTTATTTTGATGTTAGCTTTTTATGCTTTAATCACGGTTCTTCGTGAGACAGCCAGCAGGCAGTTTTGTTACATGTCACTAGGTTGACGTCAACCTGACACTTTCAAATCGTGTAGCGGCAAGAACGGTTGTCTTACATTTTTCTGTGGCAGTTTTAAACTCCCACCCACCATCCCCGCTTTACTAGAAGAAATTGTATTTTTTATTTGGCAGACTTAGTCTGCAGTTACTGGTGTACTATTGGGGAGATCGTATTTTATGTGTAGTTTATACATATTGATTATGTATGCAATTTGATATTACATAACATTAAAATAATATTTAATCCTGTGTTTTATATATATTGGTTGTTTTTTCAGTTAGTCTGCTTTATGTCTAAATTTAGTTTAGTGGTTGAAAGGTGGAAAATCTGCCTTATTTATAGCTTGTTCCCAGTTTTAATTTTAGCGAGCATGATTAATGTTCACACCGGAGGCAGGACCAGAAGGAAGCCCTACGCAACACAGCTTGTTAACTCCGAGACGTCCATCAAGGTAATGCATATCTATCAATGTTTGTCACTACGCCTTCCCAACGAATCAGGCAGTGACTTAGACTAAAAATGAAGACCGAAATTAAGTTTGGATGGGGAACTACACGTATTTGTTTAACAAATCGTCTTACGTAAACCTCGGGGGTGACGTGGATGAACGGTGACAGGTGCACGCAGGGACAACAAGGATTAATCCTTAAGCCATTCCCCATTGCCACCGAGTCCGTGACCACGACAAAAATAAAAACCAATACAATAGAGTTGCATTAAACAAGCATAGACGTGCCGCTCTATATGACGAAATGCAATGGAAACTTGTCGGTGGCGGTCGACTTCACAGCAAGGTGCATTATTCACATAGGAATCAACGTTTCAGTGAATGGAGTGAATTTATGGAAGGCCAACCATTGCATGCATCGTCGACGCGCCTGTATGTCGAACTCTATGCAGGCGTCAACTGGTTCATTCAGAGGACCACCATAGCAGAACCTCCCCACTGAACTTCAATGAAGCGTATCGAACTCGACTGTGACTACCGAAGCGTAGAATGTGACTGTTTGAGAGTTTTCACGCTTCAGTAATCCGTGCAACGATAATTGTAACACAACTTTATCTACCGGTGGCTAATGATTCAATGCGCCAGTATTGTTACTAAGGACGGTTATAAACACGTCAACTTTGGGCAGATTAATCTAGCCACAAGTGCTTTGTGCTTGTCCGTAAGATGGCCACGTCGCTAAACGACAAGGTTGTCTTTGCTTTGACTCAGCCTGTGAATAGAATTGCGTACACCCGATTCAGTCGGTCTAATAAAACAGTGCTTTTCGTAAACTCATCAAAAGAATTGACTTCGATCGTTAGATCGGGTAACTAGCGAAAGCGTGAGTAGCTGCATGTTTTTTCCCCGAATTTCGTCTGCGCCCAGTCGTAATTATTGTGATAGCTTGCCCGATGGTTTCATTAAAACTAAAATGTAAAATTTACAAATACGAGCTAGCACGTTACAGTCGAAATTAGATTTGTTCGAATTTTTTTGCCTGAAATAAAACGACCTAAATATCGAATTGCGGAGGTAGCGTTAATATGCTCGGCACAGTACAATACCCTTTACAAGTTTATTAGGTAAAACAAAATACATACCTTTTAACATGCAAAATATGCCATGTTTCATGATATGTGATATAGATTAATTCATTAAGATATTTTATTCACTGAATAACGTTGACTAAAGTTACCTGAAGTTCCCATAAAATGAAATCACAGTTCTTGTTTTAAATATGTATCCTTCATTACAATTGAAGTGAGTGTGTTTTGGCACACCAAATACGTTGCATGATTTAACATGCTTTGGAGGCTCAACACAGACCCGTAACACGTGGCATGTGTCTCAGTGTTGATGTCGCTTCTTCACGTCACCCTTTCATTGGGACGGCCGTAGATGTGCTAATTCCACGGATGGTCTACACTACACTACACTACACATTCCTTTACGATGTCCAGCCAGCTCTTTCTTCTGTTGGCCCCGTCTTCACTTGCCCTCCAGGGTGCTTAGCAGGATGTTTTTTTTTTGAGATGGTGTTGTGCCGAGTGACTTGGCCAAACAAGTTAAACTATTTAATTTAACCATTGCCAAGGAAGGCTCTTTCTTTCCAGCGAGGGAATCCACTCGATGCGAGTTCATTAGTGTTGTACTCAGTGTAGGAAATGAAGACAAGTCTCCCGAAGCAATTTATTTAAAATTATTACTTATCTCCCTGTTTCTACTGTCACAGTCCAGTTTTCTCATCCATAGAGGAGGCTGGATACCTCGAGTACTATGTACAGCTGACGTTTGGTTGGGAAGCTGATGTCTTTGCTTTTTTTCAGATGATGTTTAGCCTTGACATAGCATACATGGCTATAGCGATCCTTGGTTTGATTTATTTGAGGTGCCATGTTTGCATAAGGTTGATCCAATAGATTTGAATGAGTATACTTCCTCAACGTTCTGACTGTTCATCGTGGTCTTTGTTGGGTGCCCTGGTTGGTACTGTTGACAAACACTTTGATTTTCTCTGAGCTGGCTTCCATCCCACCAGCTCTTGCCTTTTTAGTCTGGTGTTGTATTCGTGCAGTTCATCCCCGCTGCCGTATTGTATATAGTATACCGGCAATGTATTGTATATAGTATACCGGCAATGTATTGTATATAGTATACCGGCAATGTACTGAATGGCCTCGTCGTTGTTTGGAATACCCCCATCAGTTTCCTAGATCATGTCGAAGCACAGCTGTTTGTAATTGCAATTTGCCCGCGTTCCTGTGAGAACAATCGCCGGCAGTGTTGGGTGCTTTATAGAATTATCAGCAGAAAGAGGTCGTATACAACCGCGAGTTTAATTAAGTGTATCCAAAGACTCGATCATGGAACGTTTAATGCTGCCTCATTAACGTAAGACAAAAGATGGTGCATTGCATTACCGCGATCACGGTATTGCAGTTGTATAATACCCATGAATGATTATGCAACACTTGCCATCATTATTTAAGCTATAATGAACGCACAGAGAAACCATAAATAATTCGCGTAATTACATATACAAGCATTCAATCGACCATTATTATGTATAGTCAAGTCATTATCTCGAATGTTTTAGATTTAAACTAAAATCGAAATGTACAACAAAACCGATCGCGACGCCGTAATCATTATAGATGCAATGGCTAAGTAATAATTGAAAGAAGCATCATACTGCTTTTTACATCTGTTGCATATCGTTGTCCGTAATACAGGATTTACTGAACGACAGTGAATGCTAGTGTCACTCTTGTCGTTATACACAGGCTTTACTGATCGACAATGAATACTAGCTTCGACGTTGTCCGTTATACACAGGCTTTACTGAACGACAATGAATACTAGCGTCAACGTTGTCAGTTATACACAGGCTTTACTGACCCACTGTGAATACTAGTGCCAACTGGATTTGGATAGTTACTCGGCAAAGTTCGGTTAGGATATCGCGACGTTGCTCGTCACATGTAGGTTATACTTGACGACAACGAGTACTAGTGCCAACGTTGTCCGTTACACACAAGCTTTGCTGAATCACGATGAATATTAATTGTAACGTTGTCCGTTTCACTCCGATGTTCTTCTTCAGTATAATTATGGAGGACCCAATTTCCAATTAATATCCCACAGATCTGTCTGCGCATGCGGTACAAAAACCTAGTCGAGTGCGAATATTACGCGCTCTGTTTAACCTTTTCTTGGTAGAACTTTAAACTAATATGACGTTAAACAGGTATTGCGGCCTAATCTACAGGGTCTGTGCCCAGACTCCCAGTTTGCGCTGGAAAGCGTCAAAAGAGGCAGCAGCTGATGCGTCGGATGGAATTGTGTTCAAGAGCCGTATTTCAAGGGAAGGAAGAGCTTAGGTGGCCGCTGGTCGTGGAGTGTTGTATATGAAACTTTGACTGCTGACCTCTAGTGGTTCGGTATCATGGCTGGGGCATTTGTTGTAGGACGTGTGGTGTCGACGAGACCGTTTATAACTTCGTACATCGTACATATCTTGTCGACCTCCCTTCCAGTTTCTTGTATTTGTTGTAGGACGTGTGGTGTCGACGAGACCGTTTATAACTTCGTACATCGTACATATCTTGTCGACCTCCCTTCCAGTGTCTTGTACTTGTTGTAGGACGTGTGGTGTCGACGAGACCGTTTATAACTTCGTACATCGTACATATCTTGTCGACCTCCCTTCCAGAGTCTTGTATTTGCATAGTTAGGCAAACTGCTATGTTAGCCCCGAAGGAGAGGTGTGGAGTATATTCACCCAAGATTTTACTGAACGATCATGAATACAAGGGACAGTAGACATTTTTAGTTAGTTCTTATATGGCCTGCTACGGGCACCAAGTATCAGTAAGTTAAGGACGCTTGGTGCTGACTAAGGAACAACGCTGTAGTTACCTGCCAAATTGCAGCTGCTGTTGGATCTCCGGGAATTCTTCCGACCATTCCGGAAACTCTTTCATCAATGCATCCAACTCCTGGGCTGTGACGGAGTCGACCTCCGATTCTAAGGCCGAGTCAGGCATAGTGGCGACGATTTAAAGTCGCCCCAACTACGCCAACTTGTTGCGAGTTTTTACACGACTCAAAACAACTTGTTTTGCGATTAACTGCAACGGATAACTGCTACAAAAAGCCCAGAACCTCCATTGCGACAGAATTCTAGATCGACCAACGTTTAACCGTGGCCGAAACAGTTGGTCACCGCTATATCGACGGCATAGCACACTGTGTACCCAGGAGTGCGCGCTTGGTTACGGCTCTTAGCAACTAGCGGTGGCGCGCGCGGCTCTTCCGTTAGCCTCCCGCCGATCACTGTGACTTAATTAGTCGCCGGCGAACTTTGCGCGAGCACGAACAAGTAGGCCAACGTTGAATGCATGGGGATTGTGTACAAAAGAACCTGTTAGAATACAGTAACACTAACGTCAATCATTAAATTGTGTTGGTGCACAAACAACAGTAATGCCTGTTTACTAATATACCGGAGTCCACTATATCACAAATATCGCAAATATCAAATAATGGTAAGGGGTCTACATGTATATGGAAAACGTACACATTCTTACAATAGTTTTGTTTTGTAAAAATATTTATGCAGTCAATCTAGTGCTCTGTGCTACAACGGCTTGCAACAATAACCAGTCGTCTGTTATGCGAGCAGTTCGATTGACAAGCAGACAAATAAGTTCAGTGGCGTATCTAGGATCTCGCAAACTGGGAGGCCAAAGAGGGGAGCAAGCCTAGTCACCCACGCTCCCATGCAGCGGCGCTGCTCCGATTGTCAGTGGAGTCTCACAAGGTTCAGTGATTGTTCCCATCCTCTTTCTTATCTATATAAACGACCTACCTAATAGCCTCAAATCTACTCTCCGACTCTTTGCTGACGACGCTATTGTCTACATGACAATATCCAACGGAACTGACGCGACAGCCCGTCAGCAAGATCTAGACAAATTGACTACGTTGGCAGAAACATGGTAAATGGAGTTCCATCTCCAGAAATGTAGTGTACTTCACATAACCAGATCCCGTAATTCCAAATACAAACAATACACTCCTCACGGCCACATATTCGTAAAGGAAACCGTGAAATATCTTGGTGTGGTCATAAATAAAATTCCACTGTCCTGGAATGACCACATAAATAATGTCACAAAAAAGCAAATTCATCCTTAGCTTTCCTACGAAGAAATCTAAAAAAATGCTTATTTCACTTTAGTTAGACCCCAGTTAGAATATGCCGCTGCCATATGGGAGCCCTACACGCAAACGTACAAAAACAAAATAGAGATGGTCCAAAGACGAGCAGCACAGTATGTTTCTAACAACTACAACCGTGAAGCAAGTGTCACCACTACGACCAAACACTGGCGCAGCCAAAGCATAACCGACATCCGCCTTTTCATTAATCCATCCCATTAACCACTAAGCAATTCATCCAGTATAGCTTTTTACCCCGTACAAAGGCTAATTGGAATAACCTGCCAGCCAATGCAGCGACAGCACCAAGTTTGGAGTTTTTCAGAAAGAAGATCTCCAGCTTGCAACATTAACTGATATTGCCGTTTTCACGGTATCAACTTTTCCTCTCCTCAAAGTGTAGTTCTACATGCACGCTATCATCTTTTCTCTTTCTTCCAAATATTTTATTACTTTCTCTTACATCACTTTAGCACGTGTGCACACGCACACGTACACACATACACACACATACCAGTCTGTAAGCCTTGAAGAGAGGGTTGCCTCCTACCCGGAAGAAGAAGACGAAGCCTATGGCTTAATTTTTTTTCAGTATTTTTCCGTTGTGTCACTACATTGTTGCATGGCAAACTAAACAGGCCTCCCCCATTACGAAATCCTAGATACACCACTGTTTCGTGGTATCACTGGGAAGGATTTTTCCGAAGAGATCCAACAGGACATTTTGATAGCGTGCAAACAGTGCGTCAATTCGTCAGTCTCACTGACGCTTCATAGAAAGGACATGCTTGTGGGCATTATCGCTGTGCATTATTTCTACCTTCTTCCCGTGAGAAACAAGCCACAGTGGGAGAAACGAAATTGTGTTGCCACATGCCACGGTAGGTGGTAAAGTCATTCGCAGCCGACGGGGCAACGCAATTATATGTGGCCGATGGCGTTAACAGGAAGACACATACATTAACACCTGCAGAAAAACTGCTACACTGCTAGAACCCATTTAGTGATAGATGATTAAGCTAATTGGCCTGAAGTGAATGCGCATGTGTAGGCGCTCGGTTCTGAGATATCGACTTGGTCGGTGACATAAGCGCAGAAGACATCACCCGAGCAACACGCGAGGACAGACGACAGCAGAACGCGTGAGTATTGACGTTGAACTTCGTGTGTGCGCGTGTGTGTGTGTGTGTGTGCATGCGTTCGTTGGTGCGTGCGTGCGTGCGTGCGTTCGTGTTGACCAATATCAGTGTATAATACATTCGGAATGTGGCTATGCAGAACAAGTTAACTGAATTGTGAGAATGGCTTACACAACTGCAAATAAACGCTGCTAATTTGAGTAAAAATAATTACAACTACGAAACAAATTCATCTTTGTACAATCACGAATATTGTCAGAGAAGGATGAAAAGAAACTGGAACTTTCAACGCAACAATAGAAAGAAAATCGACTAAAAGATTGCATCAAGAGACATTGTGAAGAATCGTGCATAATGATTGGCACATTTTGGTATAATAACAATTATTATGTTAATATAACAACTTGTTTTTATGGATTTTTTATATATTATATTTATATAATATTTAATAAAACTTCCAACACATTTTTAAATTGTATCTACGTAAGATTTTGAGATGTGAATTACTTTCAGAAAACAAAAACGACGATGTCAGTCGGATGTTTCTTTATGCTACTGGTGGCGCTCCACGCGGTGTGCCTGAGTATGACGGCGCCAGTGCCCCCCACTCAACCAGAGAGACCGGAGTCGTTCGAAACTGTTGAACAGTACATGAAATACATCCAAGCATTGAATAAGTACATGACTGCCATCGCCAACTCCAGGTAAGACAGTTAATGCACGGATGTATGCATAGTCAACGGAACACAACTGAAAAACTGATGTTTGTTGAACATCGAGCCATCTTTAAATCGGAATCAATTAAACTTACGTCAAAATACTTGAAGACATGAATACAGATGAAACAACTAGAATTAAACTCATGCATGTCGTCAGGTGGGGTTCGGGGGGTTCGAACGAACCTCCTTTTTTAGAGAATTTGTTTAACTGTAATGTTTCTTTCAGAAATCATCCCAGAAATTCCCGGCTGATTGTGCACTCCCGAAGCCTCCTTTTCAAAACCCTGAGAACGGGTCTGCCCCTTGACGCTGAAATGTCATTAAAAATAAATATAAACACAGGAGTAAGACAATGAGACCCAGTCTCACCAAAACGTTTCACTACTTTCCCACAGGGCGTCTTTATTAAGACAGAACTAGAAACTATATAAATAAACACCGATGGTGAAGTTCTATTAAATATTCGGTTTGTAGATGACATTTCAAGGTTTTTTGAAACAACGTCAGAAACAAAATTCACGACAAACTTTGAAAATAGAGGATGACAGACGGGAAGAAGTTTTTCTAATTTGTTCAACACATAAGCATGAAAACACATCACAAGAGTAACCCATGCTTACTTATGTTATCCACTTAATGTTGACATGATTTCCTTCCAGTGGTTTCGATTCTTCATTGCAGTTAGTAATTTTGTCCAGCTGAGGTTCGTGTCTTTCTCTGGGATATTTTGCAGAGTTGTTTTTGGCCGACCTCTTCTCTTCTGCTTCGTCATGGCGCATCACATGACTGTCAGACGAAAACGCCGTTGTCTCACAATAGTGGTTGATCATGTGATGGCGCCATGACACGTTTTGAGTTTTCTGCAGCATTATTGTGTAGTTGCCATATTTAAAATCATCTACTTTCTCAATTTGACTCACATCTGAAGAGTGTATACTATCATAAGCAAACCTGTTGATGTGCATGCATTTTGTTTTGCTTGGATTTAGAATAAGTCCAGTAGATTTGGAAGCACTTTCCACTTTATGAAGTAAAAGTTCTACTTCTTTTATCATGTCAGCGAACAGAGCGATGTCCTCAGCATAGTCCAGGACTGCAGATGTGTTTACATCCATTATCTGTATGTAGATCGTAGGGGTTTAAATCCGTTATCGTTTGGGCGTAAGATCTTTTTGTAGCTCTGGGCGAATTCTGTTAAGCAGGATTCGATTGTAGCCCTTTGAAACAGTTTGTGTTAGACTTATTCCAAGAAGGTTTTCGGGAAGAGGCAGGACTCCTTTCTTAAGTATTGGTACGATACCCGAGAGCCCCCATTCCGGTGGTCGAAGTATGTTTCGTTGCAGAACTTCAATACATATTTCCTTAACTTGGGTAGTCGCCACACTTCAATGGTAATGTCATCTAGTCCTGGGACTTTGCCAAGTAGCTCATAGATCGGATCAACTGGATGGTTGGATGAAGAGAGTAGTTGTTTGAAGGGAGTTTTCCAAGCATCCAAACGATCTTCCCTTGTACAAAGATGGTTTTTGATTTCTTTCCCGAAAGTATTTTTTACTAACTCCAAGGCACCACGGAGAGCATTAGTCGACTAGTAATGTCGAACTATTTTCGAATCCCTAAGCCTTATATATTTGATCCTGTTTACTCTAAACAACGAGCAGTCTGAAAATAAGTTATTATTAGTTAACTTAACATACCAGGGTACCGTTTCACTGTGATTATTATACGCTCATGAGCACGATTTCTCTATTTTAAATCGAGTTAATTCTTTAGCTTATGAGGATGAGAGAATGAGAATTCATCTTAAAATTCGTTCATGTATTTTGCTCCTTATTAATGACGATCGAGGTTAAACCGATCTTTATGCAGTAAAAATTGCCTAATTGAATATTACATTGAGTCCAGTTTTACCCACATATCCAGCCGTTTCATGGCCACATAAATCTTCATAATGTTAGCGATGGATATTAACGAATGGCTATTGTTAACACCACGCGTCATCACATAGTTAGTTGTGTATCTAAGTAAATATTAAGGCTTAAGCCATACAGCACAACATAAGACGATGCACAATTATTGGCTAATTTAGTAGGGATACAAACGAGTCTGGATCCAATTACAATATAATTTTTAGCTACATTTTCCATTCCTTGTAAATGTGTCTGATTGATTTGTTGTGATCTTTTTTTATTTACAAAACAAACCCCATCAAATTACCGTTCTGTGTGGCGCTCTTTTGACTTTACAAAACCGTTGATGTGTATTGCTTGATTCCAAGATGGCAACGTTTATACTCAGCAATTCATATTAATCATATAGAGTGTCTAAGCAAGATATTTTATGATTGTAGAATCCTTATGCCGCGTCAGTTCCGCACGGTTGAAGAATACAAACAATATCTGGTGTCGCTCAATCGCTATTTGACATCTCTGCGACACGCAAGGTAAGAACCTCAAATATACGGCGTATCTTAGACGGACCTCATTAAAGTTAGTGTCATTGGTAAAACAAACCAACATAGATGTCAACGTTACCGCTTTCGGGTGGGAAATACCGCTTTTTCTCCAGGTCCCGCTTTCCCGCTTGTTGGACGAAATGTCCCGCTTTTATAAGAACAACTGTTTTTAGCCCATTCTGGGCACATGTTATTTATTGGTTTAAATTCATTTAAAATTTTTTCGCGCTTGCCTTCACCGAGTAGGAGATTGGCTCATCAAAATGGCGATAAACGTTATTCTAGTGTCCATGCAACTGAGGATTCCTTCTCAATAGTTGTATTTATCAAAAAGCCAAAAAAAATTGCTCAACCAACGACGCATGAAATTATTGAGACGGGTGTCTCACGAAATTACAATTTGTTGATTTTAACGAACTACGCTCTTTTATAATACACCATTCAGTCATTCGTTAAACTGTATATGTATCTGACTAACTAATTAGTCTTACTCCACATCACTTAATTTGTTCCGCCCTCTCGACAAGTCACCTCAATCTATCGCGAACACTTTACTAACTAATATTAATAATAACGATAACAATAACGATTTATTGCAATCATGCTATTTAATAAAAGTACAGATACGAAACATGCATTTGTGTGTGGTATTCCATCAGAATTGTTTAATTTATTCTTCAACATTAACTAATTCACGTGCATGTCACTTTTCCAACAATGCTAGTTTTCTTAGTATTATTTTTTTATTATTGTGTGAAATACAAAAAAATTGTTTCACAAAGTTAGTTGTTACAGTGCCTACTCGGGGACTTTCGTTTCCGTGAAAGTCAACAGTTTTCCTACGATCTTCTGTCGCTGTTGCCAACAAGAACGCTGTGTTTTTCGACAACCGTTAGTGACCATCGCAAACTGTCGTGAGACCACAGCGGCAGACATTGCTGTCGCGTAGAAAATAATTAACGTATCCAACAAGCAGAAGATTAAATGCTTTCGTCCAGACTCCGATCTCCCATTCCAGTCGTCGACAATCTTATTGCGAAATGAGCCACACTATCATCCTTAGACCGGCCGTTATCGATTGTTGCATCGACTAGTGGCGTTTCTTATTTGTCCTTCACAACAGGAATCAGTTAGGATTTTCATTATGCGCGTGGGAGATTAAAGCTTGATTGACGTAGAAACTACACCCGGCTTAGCGTAACCTTTGCATATTGTAATAAACAAATAAAGGTTTCCCCTTTTTATCGTAATTCATCCTCATAGTCACATTTACAAAGTTATAAGTTGAAGGTGCTTAAATATTTGTCATGCAACATTTATAATTTGCATTAGAGAAAACAAAATTAACACGATTACCATTCAAGGCAAAGGCCCAAATGGCAAGTGGACAAGGAAGCCATTGGTTTATCGAGAGTCCAACATGTTTTTATTTATGTGTAAACCGCCCTCCTGAGATATTTGTCAATTTATTGTCCTCTGTGAGAATGAGTACTTCGTGATATCCAATCTACACTGATTCTTTATTACTGTTACCTCATGTCCTCTAGTTCTACTATCTTTCTTGATTGAGAAATAAATATTTCTATCAATATTTTCATGCCCATTCATTATCTTAAAAACGTCAATTTGATTTCCTCTTAACCTCCTTCTTCTGTAGGGATGCTAAACCATATTCTCTCTCACAACTCAGTTCTGAAATCATTTTAGTTGCTCTCCTTTGTAATCGTTCAAGCGTATCTATATCCTTCTTACGATATGGTCTCCAAACTCGTATACAGTATTCTAAATGAGGCCTAACTATTTTTTATATACATATATATATATATATATATATATATATATATATATATATATATATATATATATATATATATATATATATATATATATATTAGCGTTTTTCCTTGTATGTTATATTTCTCCTAATCAACCCAATAATTTTATTACACTATGAAGCTGCAATACCACACTGCTCTGAACCTTTCATATTATTCACTCATTGTTACTGCTATGTCCTTTTCTTTTACGGTAGAACCCAGAACAGTATCTCCCATTTTATTGTCTACATCTAAGATCCAGTGTCCTGTGTATAGACATTTACATTTCGCAAAATTTAATAACATCTGCCACTTTTCAGATTATTTAACTAATTTGTCTACATCGTTTTGTTAGTATTGTTTAACACCATCATTGTTAACCTTTCTAAACATGTTTGTGTCAATCGCAAATTTAAGTACATTGCTTTTTATGTTATCGTCCAAGTCATTGATATATATATATATATATATATATATATATATATATATATATATATATATATATATATATATATATATATATATATATATATATATACTGATCCTTGTTGTACTCAACTCAAAAACTAGTTTCCAGTTTGAAACCAGTCAGTCATTGTTCTATCCAGTCAGTTATGCCATCTCCGATACCATGGGTTTATAATTTAAGTAGTAATCTTAGATGTGGTACTTTGTCGAAAGCTTTCTGAAAATCTAAGTGTATAATATCTACTGGCGATCCCTCGTCTATTCACTTAGTGATTTCTTCCAAAAAACATAACATATTTGTTAAGCATGACCAAGATTTTAAGAATCCGTGTTGACATGGATTTAATAAGTTATGCCTAACTAGGAAATCCACCATATGGTCTTTAATTAACCTTTCTAATAATTTACAAATCACTGATGTTAAACACACTTATCTGTAATTATCTTATTTATATCTCGAACCATTTTTAAATAATGTTTGCTTCTTTCCATTCAAAAGGAATCACTCTCCTTTTTAATGACAAGATGAACACTTTTGCGAGTGGTACACGAATTTGTTCTACTGTTTCCACTAATAGTTTTGGCGGAATTCTATCCATTCGAGGTGATCTATTATCCTTCATTGCCTTTGTTTTCTTAGCTGCCATTTCTGGAGTTACAATTAACTGCCCTAAATAGTCCGATTTAGCCTCCTGAAATTTAGCATCTGGAACACGCAATGAACTAATATCCTCTCTGGTAAACACTGAACTGAAGTATCAATATATTCCGCCATTAAAAAAACCCTGTGACATTATATTTCCAGCACTGTATAGCTTTGCTAATTATTTATTTTCTCATATCTTTATACTTACTTTTGTGGAAGTTTATCTTGTATTTATTTTTATTTGTACTGTCTGATTTTACTTTGGTGTCAAAATATATTTGATTATCATCACATCTCATGTATTTTGACATTGTCCACCAATTAATTTTGTGAACACAAAACTGTATCTAATACATTCTCTCCCCTAATTGATGTGTTCATAAAGGAAGCTATCCTGTATTAAAAATAGGAACTGTTGGTCCTCACCACCTGTACTCTTTAGAGATTGCCATAGTATGTGTCCGTGGCTAAAATATCCCATTATGATACATTCCCCTTTACACACATCCTTTAGGCATATAGCGTTTTGTATTTTTGTTTTATCTTCTTCGTTTATATGTGGAGTTCGATAAACTAATCCAGTAGTTTATATTGAATTTCCGGTAACTATATTGCACCCAACATATTCGTCGCTATCTGCTTCCCTTTCTAATTTTATTTCGTAAGCCTGAATAGATTCTTTAATATATGAAGTAACTGCCCCTCCCCTTCTTCCTAAACATTACGTATCCTGTCAGTCCTAATTCAGCATCTGTTATGTATGTGTTGGCCCATGATTCGGTTATACCAATTACGTGAGGGTCAGTATCTTCTACCATAATGTTTAATTCGTTATACTTATTTACTATGCTCCTTGCATTTAAACACACGCATTTATAACCAACTTCAGAAATGTACTCTGGACATTTTGTTACTGGTTACTTCCCTACATAGCTGCTGAACTAGCATGTTAATTGCCACCCTCCAGCAATTTCGATAATTATTGCCTCTGCTCCCCATTACTGGTAAAATGAATAGATTTTCGCCGGGTTGTTCCGTAGAATTATGCAATACTGGCGTTTAAATAAAAGAAACTTCAACTTGCGGTGATAAAACAACGTAAAACAATAGACGACTGGAGCGGACAGATGTGTTCGCCGTTTTAGTCGTGCGACCGAGAAAACATTCTTTCCATAAGGCCATATCGGAGTTTGCCGATGGCAGCTGCCAGTCGAGTCAATCAATCAACGCCAATGATGTTTGCAGGATTGGACGCAGTGCAGCGTCGTCTGCAACTGGGGCAGGTGCCGATGCGCTGTAGGACAAGACGTGAAGACGGATTGGCCACCGTAAGTGAACAAACACTGACCTTTTCACGTGATCATGATTTATTTACGTATCATATCTTTAGCCATGATACATGTGTTATCTCACCACGAAAACGCGACAAATTGTATGAGTTGTCGCGAAAGAGCCGCTGCGACGTCCGTCACTCCACGAGAGTTCTGGGTGTTCTTTCCTAAATCGATGCTGAAGTTTCAGAACATACGTGTTTTTTGTTAACAGGTAGTATTGCCTTTGTAGACGTTCTATGTGAAAATACCCCAGATTCGAGGGCACTGTAAACTATGCAATAATTTTTTACAATGAAGGGCGGTCGTATCCATGGTTTAGCCAGAAAGTTATCATCATCACCATCCGAAAATGTGCGTAAGAATCCCACCACAATTCATTTAGCGAATCGTAAATCAGGTTCTTTGAGGTTTACATTTGTATTGTGTAAACAATTTAAGGGCGCATATAGTTTAATAAAATAATGCATAGGTCTAATTTTGGTAGAATCATCGAAAGAATTGACTTTGATCGTTAGATCGGGTAACTTGCGATAGTGTGAATAACATCGTGTCATAGTATATAATGTTGACCGGATCCGGTAAATAATAATCAAGTAGTTTATCAGATGATTACACCAAAACGAAATAACAAATCTGCACAAACGAGATAGTTGGTCGTGGTGGACACGAGATAAGTTTTTTCGAAATGAGACTGAAACGAGACCGAAAAAAAATCAAATTGATGAGGGACATTTAATACTACTGACTAGGCAGCAATCGTTTGGTTACTGTGCCATGCGGTTAATGTGGGAAGGCAGAATCACTTAGGGCCTACGTTTAATTTCTTGTTTCATTTGCAGGCGATGGAAGATCAGACAAGAAAGGCGCATACGTGGAATGTTTCATGCATCATACCCTTATTGATAATGCGATACAAACGATTCGGACTAATTGAATCAATGAATCAAACACATTCCGTGTGTGACAGTTGGCGGGCACACGAAGATCACGTTCTACGTGGAAGTCTAGTGGTATTCCGAGAAAGGGATGTAGTCGGTAGATGTGTTTATTGATTATAAAGTTGTTGTTGAACATGGTTAATGCTGCAGACACAATAAAAGTGCAAACACGAGTTTATTCCGCGATTGCCTCACGTTAAGCTGGATGTTTCTTTCCGTATTTGCATATTCCCTCGAATCACGATGGCCCTCCATATTTTTGTATTTTGCGTTGCTCTCTTAATATCTTATTTTTCTAAGTATGTGTCTCGCTTCAGGATGTCAGTGTACGTGTGTGTTGGGATCCCTCGTTTCACCATTCCAAGTTTTGGTGCCCAGTGTATGAATCAAGACACTTTAATTATTCGTTTCTAAAGCTGTGTCATGCGAAGCGTGTCCTTCGCTCTACGGTGTTATTCGAGTGTTGGCAACTTGCCATAAAGCTCGCTGTTTGTCATATGCTGGTTCCAGTGTGTGTTTAAATGCACTCTGGGCATTCTGGTGTAGCAGCCATGTTGTTCGGGTTACACAACCATGCAGCTGCATTAATGGTCACTTTCAATTCTTTATGGCAGCTCTAGATCCCATATGTGCACCCCAGTTTGCTAATCCTGATTAGGCTAATGAAATACAAATGTGCCTTCCTCAATGGCCCACTGGTGGCTGTTTTTGATTGGCCCAATCGGAATTTGCGCCCCTAGCAAAACCTGATTGGGCCAATGATACCAACGTGCCTTCTGCATTGGACCAAAGGTTTTCTTTTTGATTGGCTCGACGAGAATGTGTACCCCGGGCCATGCCAAGAAAAAAACATTGGCCCTTTACTGGTGCGTGTGATCAAATGTAAATCTTCAAAATGGGAGGAAGTTCCATAAAACGGGGTTGAATATAGAGGCAAACTAACATAGTTAAACAAAACTAGCATAATTGAGGGGTGTGGTAGGAAGTGGGAGTTTGGCCCTGAAATTGGTGATAGGTTGGCCCCGCATATAGGTGGGAGTTGGGAGGTTGACCCAAAAACAGGTGGGAGATGGGAGGTTGAGACACCTGCCACACCCCCTTAATGATTGTCAGGGTCGGAAAGATGACTTGGACTTAAAGAGACGCTGAGTTTTCACGGTGGTCCGTAAATGGTCAGTCTACAACACCGTGTTTATTGACAGGAACAATCTGCAGTTTGAAGCGGAGGCGTCTGTTGTTTAAAATAATAAAATACAATATTTATATAGCGTCTTAATCACCTAGCGATCTATGGCGTTGTACACAGTCTAAAAATTAGTATACACACACACACACACACACACACACACACACACACACACACACACACACACACACACACACACACACACACACACACACACACACACACACACACACACACACACACACACACACACACACACACACACACACACACACACACACACACACACACACACACACACACACACACACACACACACACACACACACACACACACACACACACACACACACACACACACACACACACACACACACACACACACACACACACACACACACACACACACACACACACACACACACACACACACACACACACACACACACACACACACACACACACACACACACACACACACACACACACACACACACACACACACACACACACACACACACACACACACACACACACACACACACACACACACACACACACACACACACACACACACACACACACACACACACACACACACACACACACACACACACACACACACACACACACAACACACACACACACACACACACACACACACACACACACACACACACACACACACACACACACACAGCCTGTATAACAAATACGACTAAAAAGTTTACATATACATTAAATAATAACTTAAATACAATACAACTAGTATACACGGAATTTGGTAATTAAAACAATTAAATTAAAGTATACACAGATTGAAATAATAATTAATTAAATGAAATTAATGCCGGTAAACGTAATGTTCTCTCATGTATACACTTGTTGAAAACTGGCGCAGTCGTCAGAGTTTCTGATATCAAGAAGCAAACTGTTCCACAGCATCGCCGCTGCGTTGGTAAACGTGCGATCATCGTACGTAGCTGTTCGTGTTCAGGGTACAGTCAATGAAAAGTCGATTTAGATAGCAGCCAACTTCCTGAATCTAAAATCTGAAGTAACCGTACCCGTGTAACTATTACTCCGAAGCCAGTGGATTGAGTCGATTGGATGAGACGAAGCTGAGAACCACCTATAGATTAACTGCTTTCACTATCGTGACGATCAGCAGAATTTTTTTGAACTGCTTTCCAGCGGTCACGTTCATCGTGGAGACATGTCAATTCATATGAAGCCACTTAAGATGTCACTTCAGAGCCGGGTGGATACAGAAGCGACGAATGTTCTGTGTAAGAGAGTAGAATTACACGGGGAACGCTGCTTACGTCGGTCTCCTGTTACTAGGAAACCGGTCATATCGTATTAGTGACACTGAGCAACCTCGCAGATCATCGAGTTATTCTTGATGTCAAACATCCAGGCATGGTGCTACCCATATTGCCCAGCGATACTCAGTGACGAAGTAATCAGAGCGTGTTTGACACAGAACTGTCGGCAATGAAATGCGGTGCAAACACATATTCAATCTTCCTCTTAGAATGGTTTATGTGGGTTGTGTTCGCGGCATACAAAGAAATGATTATCTTACCTCACAAACAATTATCATCATATTTAAGTCAATTGCATGACGCACCCCCCGATCCCGGGTAATGTGCATCATGGGTGCGTCATTGCGCGGGGGTCAGTCAGTGGACTCTTGACAGCAAAGACAGTGTATAAACATTTGAAATGTAATACTTCAGGAGACTGCTGTGCATCTCTTACACCGAACAAAAAAAAAACCAACGAATTTGTTAGATAGAAAATGGATTCCTTTGCTGGAAGGCAAGAGCCCTTGTTGCCACTGGTGATAAAACGCAAGCTCTCCTGATTTGGCCACATCACCCGACACATAATTTCGAAAACCATTCGGCAAGGCACCCCGAAGGGCAAGAGAAAACGAGCCAGCAGAACAACGATGTGCTGGACATCATACACGAGTTGACAGATTTAAGCCTACCGACCCTGATACGCACCCCATAAGACGGACCAACTTCGCGAAGACTATGTAAATGTCTCCCCTACAACCGTCCGGGTGTAAACCGGCCGTTACCTAGTAAGCAACGTTTTGCTACGCTTTGTCTTCTCAAATTCCGACTAAATTCCCAAAACATCACTGGGCGACTGTTCTCATTTCATGAGCCGCTCAAATGCACATGGAAATATTGACTGTGCTTCTTGGTGCGATGCTTTTAAAGTGAATATCTGTATTAAGAGAGAAGACGTAATGAATAAGTAATGGAGGTGGCTGTGTTAAGCTCAACTGGTGAACTACGAAAGTTCACACCGAGGTGGGTCGAACATGTTGTACGTAGAAAAGAGCGCGTATTTACAGAGAATACGTGGAGGCTGCCGGTGGTTTATAAATTCAACATAGGACGGCAAGGGTTAAGAATGAGAGAGATGGCAAGGGTTAAGAATGAGAGAGATGGTGGGGAGAGACATGGAGGTGGCAGGGGTTGTGGAGGAGAACGCAATGGACAGGACATCGTGACGAGGGAGGATACGAGCAGCCACTCCCAACAGGGAATAAAGGGTCGTAAGGAGATGATGATCTGTATTAACAACACAACACAACTTTCAATAGCATATTGTTATCATACATCATTACATCATGCGCACTGCAAAACACGATTATCAATCTACGCTTGGCTCTTCTGGAACCGTTGAAAGACGTCGTACTGTGCAGTCTGCTTCGTTCGGCCCGCGCTGCTGTCGTCATCTTCATCGTCGCCGGCAGTCCGCAGCTGTTTCCTACGCACGAAGTCACGGACCTCGTCCCGTTTACGCTCTTCCTTCACCCCCTTCTTTCGTCTCTCCAGGCGTCCCGTCTTCCCTGCGCCCTTCTTGCGGTTCCGCGGCTCAAAGTCTACTTTCTGTGGCTTCAGGTACTGCAGGGCAAAGGACCGTTTTATTAACTGATGCTTGTTTAATCAGCAGATGTTTATCATGTGTGCGCTCACAGAGACATTATTTTATAATGTAAATAACTAATGTAATAACATTGCAATAACTGTTTTAAGGTGTACCATTGCTCATTTTATGTTATATACCTTGATTTGTAGTTTCTATAAACTATTTTCTAACCTAAAAATGGACGCATATAATTTTAAGGAACACATGTTTTAGTACGTACTGAACTTTTATTCAATCATATGACTGCAAAGGAAATAAATAATTATTACTATTAAATGAAATGTTTACACCATTCACATACGTAAAAGACAACCAGAAGACTACAGCTGAAATGATTGAGAAATCAACATGATCAATTTTAAACGATTCAGAGACAAACCGTTTACTTAAAAACTTAATAATACTGATTTCATAAACAATTCGTGTTGGTTGCCATTTTACTGTTTGAAATTCCCTTAGCCTCGATTATCCAGGCTCCGTGATGTGTGGCCACTGTTTGTTGCATACAAGAGAACTTGAAATCACTTATAACTTTCCACTGTGACGAATTTGATTGCTTTCATGGAATCCGGGTAACCAATGAAATTGAATATCACGCTAACTAATCTAAAGAGTAAACTTGTATCAGTTTATACGAAGCATTCAAACAAACTTCAACAAGCCTCCTAAGCAGCAGTCTCTATAGCTGTGTGGTTATGGTAATTGACAATCCAAATGCTAATGTCTCGTACTAGGGTATTGTTTATTTTGCATAAAGCTGTGTTATAGAAGAAACTTATTTTGTGATCCTAAACACCAATATATATATATTTATATATATATATATAACATTAACTGAGTAATTGTAGTTGAAACTATAGGTGAGGTCCTATTGCATAAATGAATTAATCAGACTAGGATGCCATAGATCTGAACGGTGAAAACATGCCCCTGAGGCCAGACTCTAATCTTGGCAAGTTCTCAAAGGCAGGTGAGAGTCGGCTAAGTGAGTAAGGTTTCCCCCAAATTAGAGTCAGCTAAGTGAGTAAGGTTTCCCCCAAATTAGTCAGCACTGCCCCTGGCCACCAACAGACCTCTATTACTAGTAACTTACCAAGAGTTTCTTCTTCTCCTCTAGCTGTTGTTGAAGCGTTTGTGTGTCCAGTAGACCAAGGCTACTTGTGTCCAGGGTGATCATGTCAGGCTGGACCTGCACAGAAACATTACCTCGGCTATACTGCAGTTCATGCTCCACTAACATATTCTAGTAATTCGACAATTTGACATATATTGTGATTACCAGATGGTGTGTGTGTGTGTGTGTGCGCGCGCACGAACATGCGTGTGGGTGCGTGCATGTATGTGTGTGCGGGCACACATGCCATGCGTGCACAACATACACAATTGCAAACACCTAAACACGCTCTCATTCTTCTTCCTGTAAAGGATTTCAATACTGTGTATAAGGGAGATGCGTGGATGAAACACTGTGACACCATTAGCTTTCAGGCAGATGTTGTGAAGACCAACACTCCCGACATAACACGCTTGTTAATTCGTATATGACCTTCATCCGACCTTTTCGAGCAGCATCTTGACCTCAGCCTGTCGACGCTGTGTCTTCGTCATGTAGGGGTTAGCCTCAAGGGCATCAAAGTTCGCTTCGCCCGCACCTGGTTATCATAAAACAATATTTTAAAAACTCCATTCTACAGCTTAATCTACCTCACCTGTGCATGAAAACAGATGATGTCACTGCATCATACTCACAAATTGCACATTGACCAATAAGAACATTAATATAATAAAAACATCTAAATCCTCAGGAATCTGAGCTCAGAGGCAAACAAACCAGAGTCATTAACTATGATATGAACAGGGACATGCAAGTCACCATCAGTATAAGGAACCACCAAGGATTTAGGGGGAAATGTAATTTCGAAAAAATATGTCTTAAGATTTTTGCAGAAGGTATCCAGAGTTTCAGATGATGGAAAGTTTGTTCCACGTTTTGGGTGCAGCTACAGAGAAGGTACACTTGCCTTGGTTAAGCTAAGTTTTAGGAAAAAAAATAGCTGATCTGAGCTGCCTGGGAATATATATTTGAAAGACACAAGACTAATTAAATAAGGTGGCTGTTGTGTCGATTGGGCATATTATGGAAGGGTGGACAATTTAAATTTGATTTGATAGTATTATATTGATGTGTGCCTTCTTTTTTAGGTACGTGCGCCTTCTTTACAAACTATCCCACATTAGTATTGAAGACTTGACCCAAAAACTTGACTCTAATCCATTAGCTCTGGTTATGGCAAGCCTGATTAAACAGCGAGTAGACAGAGAGACAGACCTGGGATGAGGAGACTGGAGAAGCCATCAGCATGACCCACTCCCAGCACGTCCTCGTACGGACAGAACTGTAGGTTGTCAACTGGCTCGTGGAGACGGTGACTGAGATAGGGTGCGTCAACTGTGTGCTCACAGCAGTCTCGGTAGATCTACAAAACCAGAGATAAACAGCCCCGTTCATGTTGTTCAGAGCCACCAATGCTTATCATTTCTACCCATAATGTAATAAAGTTATCCATAATGTGATGTTTACTGTATGTAGAAAGAGTAACCATACAGTGTGGCGAGCTGTGATTGATTTGGAACAGTTTGCCATTTTTGTGAACATAGTACAATGCCAACCCACTCATCCTTCTTCCAATTCAGTTCATGACTTTGTATTAGCAGCATATGAAATGTGGCTAGCATATTGTTGAGCTGTAAATTTGTTATGTAAAGCCAATACGGAAACTTAGTATGCAACATGTGAATTTGCATATGTGAGAAAGGGTAACAAAATGTCATTGACACAATACAATTTTACACAACTCATAACCTGATGATGACAAAATTTTAAAATAATAAATTACATAGTCTGAACAAATATCATGCGAACTTTTGTTTTGTCATGCTTTACATAGTGCAAATGGTCACTTGGTCAGGTCTGAGGAAGACAGCTTAAGTGGACATAGTAGTTTACCTCAACAACGTTGCCCATGCCGGCTGCCAGGAGTGACCGCTGACTGAATGCGAGATGACCAGCGCCAGCTGCGACCTTGTATGATTGTAGCTGCTTAAACATGCGCAGGTCCCATATCTTGATGGTGCGATCCACGCCTGATGTCGCCATGTACCTACGGACACCAACACACCTCAGTCTACATTGGTTTCATGTAGCAGGGGGTTTGAGGTTAAATGACATCAGTTTCATGTAGCCAGGGGTTTGAGGTTAAATGACATCAGTTTCATGTAGCCAGGGGTTTGAGGTTAAATGACATCAGTTTCATGTAGCCAGGGGTTTGAGGTTAAATGACATCAGTTTCATGTAGCCAGGGGTTTGAGGTTAAAGGACATCAGTTTCATGTAGCCAGGGGTTTGAGGTTAAATAACATCAGTTTCATATAGCAGGGGATATCAGGTTAAAGGACATCAGTCCCATGCAATGTCATGTCAGGTACCCATATGCATAAACACCGTCTACTTTTCAGCTGTAGAACCCTGTTTTACTTTTTACTGGCCATACCATAGCCTGTCAAGCACAGTTAACTGTCCACTATATCTGACCTTAATTTCCTGGGAAAATATTGGCCCTATTCGTGGGCATTCAGATTAAGGAAAAACTTGACAGAGTTAAGAAATCTGGCTGAAGGTAAGACATAGTGCTTTGTCAAAGGACTGATCGCAGCTGTACGGTGTATTCTTAACAGCAGGATAAAATAGATTCTTGGGCCATATAAACTTAATATTTGGTTTTAGCAAAAGACCACATCATTGCATAGCATAAAATAAAAAATACCTTTAATAAAAACAGTTTGTGCAGTGAATGTGATTGACAAAGTGTGTTGTTTGTGTCTCTGTGTACACAAACTACTGTAGAGTGAGAGAGAAACCAACAAACAAACTGACTGTCCAGTCTGGTCAACAGCTAATGACCGAGTGCTACTGCCATGACACAACATCTTGACCAGTGGCTCCTTCACGTTGGGTGACCACAGCGTGACTGTACCTGGAGTGAGAATAAATGTCATCATGACGTAATGACACCAAATTTACACAGAATTTGTTATCAATACCATTTCATCATACCGTAAAACGTGTAATCTAGTCGGGTCTGTGCCACGGAACGTTCATAGATAATAAGATAAAACACAACTAAACAGATTTAACATTGGCAGATCAGAGAAAAGATAACAGTAACACAAGAAAATAAAAAACTTGTTTTACATAAAGAAAACATTTGATTTGCACATTAACTTATCAAAGATACAAAGTCTGATAGTTGCTATAATAAAATCATGTTATATATCATAAATAATATTTATTCAAACTACCTGACCTGAAAAATGTTTTCTAATGAACCAGTTTTCTTTATTTGACTGTCATCTGTTTAATTGGACTGTTTTGGTCTGAACGTCATGTTTACTTTGCATGTGGAGTGGAACATAATTTTATGGGGTGTTAATGCTATGCCATTCACGTAATCCTGTGAACCCCTGACCCTGAGAAATGTTGTCAACAGGTTTTGGAAATTGTTGACAATTGTTTACGAATGTCCTTAAATAATCTGCCCCTTTGTTGTACTAAATCAACCAGCCTCAGCCCAAGAAAAATCTTGTAGTTGCTTTGAACTGACCTCCAGAGTGACCTAGGTGGATGATGGCATTGCGTGGGTTCTGACACATGACGTCCAGTCGACCGAGTCCAGTCGTGTATCCAGCCACCTTCTGACCAACTGACACGTCAAGGTAGGATATGTAACCTTTTGAACTCTGTAAAAATTATAAATATATAGTGAACATTTTGTCTAGCAAGATATGCAAGCTTTAAAACAAGGTTACACCCTAATTTGTTGTTGTAAAGGTCTAACATTCGGCATACATTATCTAACTGTCCAATTTATAACCCACTATGTCCAATTACCAACCCACATTGTTAAATTTCTACTCTACTGTGTCAAATTTCTAACACAATTTTTCCAATGTCCAACCCACTTTATAAAATTTTCTATCTTTGCTGTCCAATTTCCAACCCATTTTATTAAATTGTCCAGTTCTTTTACATTTTCTACACACACACCCACTCCTACAACCACTCACACACACCCATCCACCCAAAACACACCCACCCAAAACACACCAACACCCACTCCCACACACCCACCCACCCAAAACACACCCACTTCCACTCACACACTTCCACTCACTCACTCACTCACTCACGCACGCACGCACACGCACAGACACACACACACACCCACTTCCACTCACACACACTCACACACCCACCCAAAACACACCCACTTCCACTCACACACACTCACACACCCACCCAAAACACACCCACTTCCACTCACACACACCCACCCAAAACACCCACACACGCACGCACGCACGCACACACACACACACACACACACACCCACTTCCACTCACGCACGCACACCCACTCACACACTCCCACTCACACATACAACCACACTCACACACCCAGTGTCACGCGAGACATGATACATACAGCGGACACAAGCAGGAAGTGATAAGGCAGGAACTCAAGTCTGAGGGCACAATCGATGGCCTTGAGACAGTGTAACTCAAGGCCCTGGTTGTCGTAGATGTATGTCCACTGCTTCTGTGCCACGGCAAACATTGTTTCAATGTGCAGCCACCTGGCAACATATTCATTCAACATATTCATAAACGATATATTATTCGGAAGACAGCATGAAATAGCCCAGTTCATCCATCATCAGGCATGCACGTGACAAAAACTTTTGCACACCCCACAAGTCATCAAAGAAATATACACAAATGCCAGAGCAATAAACCAGCTTCTTGAAAACAGTAAACCCATCAATATAAACACAAAATACAGGTGGATATCATTACGTCAAAAACTGTTCAATGCAGCCTTGTAGAAGTCTTCTGAAAGATGAATACACACACGCACGTATGCTAGCACCCACACACACAAGATTATTGAAATAAAAAAATACTAAATAAAGAACACGGACGACATGGCAACAACGGTAAAAGAAATTGGGTTGTACTGAGAATATGGCAAGAACTCATGTTGGCAGAGTCGCAGTCTATGTAATGAAAAAAGAAGATGAAGAAGATGACATGTTAGATGAAAAAATACAGATGACAGAGGCAATATTGTGGAGACACGAAGCACAGAAGTGGGCAAAATGGCGTCCAGTGGGAAGACCACTGACTAGCAGCTGGAAGAGTGTGGCCGAAGAAGAAGGTACAGACAGTGTGTCCACCCACTTTCGGTCAAAGATTTATACGAAATACAAATATTAAAAAGAAAAAACAGGAATAAAATAGGAATATTTTAACAATATATTCAAATATATTTCAGGTGGCGCCATCAACTGAGTCAACATACATTAGCAACTGCCGAATTTCAACATTACGTCACAAAATTCTCCGATTTCTCCAGTCTAATTATGGTATGTTGTGAACGACACCACACCACAATCAGTTGTAGTGATGAATGGCGAGAAATCTCTAAATCTCCATAATTATAATAGGAAAATATAGAACTGCTTTAAAAATATAGCAAATATACGAATTACAATTAAAATATAATATCATTGGGCATGTAGATAAACTGTACTCACTTGACGTCATGTATGGTTTCCATGACGTTGATTTCACACATCAGTTTCTTTGTGTGCCAATCCAAGGCAGCCACATGCCCGCGCTGTCCTCCCAGCAGCAAGTGTCTGGGCAGAAGGAGTGCGATTAAATTACAAAGGAGGTTAGTTTCTTAAATATGGTTCTTCCAGGTCTCAGTACATATATAAAATAATGTAAATCTCAGGACTGCACAATTTTTACATCACTTAGTGAAAAATATGTTCCATGCACACAGTATAGCTGCATCATGCAGTTGCTGAAATCTGCACAAATACGGCTGTATTTTTAATTAAATAACTATTTTTGCAGTGGCTTTGGGACACCTCATGCAACGCGAAGAAAGATGCCTTTTTATATTTGACAAAAGACAAACCTTCCGTTTCTGGTGTAGTTCATTCTGTATGGTCCAAACTGCTTCAGGTTCAGCTCAAAACACTACAAGAAACACAAATTATTTGTGACAGGTGTTGCAGTTATACTAGGAGATGTTTTATGATAAAGTTTGAAAATGTTGTCAAAGTATTTCATATGCTTTGAAGAATCTTGTATGTACATTCATACATACATACATAAACACAGTTGTGCACCTGTAAACTTCAGTTACAATATTTCCTACCTTTTGTGCACTTGCAATGTCGACCACGCTGGCAATGTCTCCCTGGGTGAATTCAGTCGTTTCTTCCCCTTCGTCAGCTTCCAAAAACCTGTCAGAAATCAAACGCATCAAAACAATGTACTCGAGGCTCCTCCATCACTTTCAACTGTGTCTTCTAAGATTTGGTCAATGCAGGTGGTAGAAATAATAGAAGTTTCATATTCATTTTAAGCAGCAATGAATCTTGCTTTCGCAGGAAAGGTTCCACTAACCCTTTGTACTACACTAATTGGGCAGCAACTTTTTATTTCAAAGAGTAACTTAAAATGATATATTGAAACAGTACTTGCAAGATAAACCGAATAAAACTTCAACACAATACATACATAATTTATTCTGATCAATATTGTTCATTTAAATACCAGCAATATGATCTTTAAAGAAATCCATTATTGTTTATCCATGCTATAACTAGATGCAGATTCTATGTTGGCTACAAATATAATGTGGAAGAATTACCTTAATCCAATCATATGTGACAAAGAAACACTACCAGCTGGTGGTAAACATTAAACATTACCAGCTGGTGAATTGTACAACAAACGTTTTGTTACAACAGTATTCAGGTGCCATATTTATTGATAACTTTACTTGACGTATTTCGTATTGTATTGTCATGACGTATTTCGTATTGTATTGTATTGTCACGACATATTTTGTATTGTATTGTATTGTCACAACATATTTTGTATTGTATTGTCACAAAATATTTCGTATTGTATTGTCATGACATATCCTGTATTGTATTGTCATGACATATTTCGTATTGTATTGTCATGACATATTTCATATTGTATTGTCATGACATATTTCATATTGTATTGTCATGGCATACCCGACTTGTTCACTGAGCAGCAGCTCTGTCCTGGCAGCCTGTCTGACTGCGGAAGTGACAGCTTTCTCTTTCTGGTACAGTTTCTGTTTGTGAAACTTGGTTTTGATACCATCCTAAGCAACACAAAACAGACTAGTAGAAATATTATTAGACAACCATGCAATATATGAATGACAACTTGAAAAAAACCCAACCACTGCAGATTAACAATTCTGTTCTAACACCAGCTGAAGATTGTGGATAAACACAAACAACATGCACTATTATGGCATAAAAGATTGTGGAAAAACACAAACAATATGCACCATTATGGCATAAAAGATTGTGGATAAACACAAACAATATGCACCATTATGGCATAAAAGATTGTGGATAAACACAAACAATATGCACCATTATGGCATAAAAGCGACACGGTAAACCCACCTCAGATATATACCAGCAAAGCTTTGTGAATTAACAGATAATATGGAAACAATAAATTTGATACTATTAGCATGAGATGGGCGACAAATCAACAGTGGCAAGAGAGCGTCTGGAATAGTTCCCCTGGTAGAGCATCAAATGCATAGTCTAACCATTGTTAGGTATATTAGTGCTGAACATATAAATTAATGACAAATATCTAAGACCTGAAAGTGTCACAAACAGAATCGATTAATTTATCTTTCTGCACATACCATGGCCATCTGCGGTCCACGTTTGTACTTTTTCATTTTGCTGCCAGGAATCGGAGCATCTCCAGGAAATGGGTCTGTCTGTAAAAACACTTCACAAGTTCATATCATCACTGCGAATTTACAAAAAAAATTAAACAGCGGATCACTTCATGATGTCTTCCAGCACAAAAGTCAGTCATAGTACAAATATGAAATCTGTGCCTAATTTCCCATCTGGGAAATACAGGTAAATGATGTCCAACATCCATTAAACAGGGCAATACACTAAAACAGTGTATATGTTACAATGACAATTTAATAAAATTAAATCAGTGTTTTGAGATCATAATCTCTGGTACAAGAGTGCACTACTTTTGATGGAAACAATGACAGATTATGTGACATTGTAAATAAAAAAGATATATAACTATTCAAGACTCCCAAATATCAAATATATGCTAATGCTAATTAACAAAAAACATTCTGTTAGTTACTGCTTCCAAGATGTGCAGTCAGCAGGAGCAAGAACCAAACTCAACTGAATAAAAAATATTTGTAGAAGGCTACATCAGGCTTTATAATAATTATTGACGCCCCGAATGACATACCCAGAATTGATGGCTACAACTAACCTTGTGAGAAATGCCACCCCGTCCACGACCCCGTCCACGACCTCTGCCAGAGTGACTTCTGTTGCCTCTTGATGATGACCCTCTGAATGTAGTGAAGTCCACCTGGGATAAATCACTGGTGACAGGTTCACCAGTGCAGTCTTTGGATTCTGTAGAAACTGTAGCTTTGTCATCTTGTTCACCTGGCACAGGTTTGGCTGCCGTTTTCTCTGGTGATTTGGCAGTTTCCTCCAGAAAGTATCTCTTGGCTTTCTTCTTTCTATGTTCCTAAATCATAATCATCTGAATTAGCAGAGCTTCGTAAACTAGCAAGACATTATTTTACAGGAACAAACAGGTCATGAAAACAGATTAATTTGGCAATTTATCTCTACAGCATATCTTGCCTCACGTGTAACCTGTGCAATACAATATATATTTGTTACTGATTTTTCATGGAAGTTAATTAATTCAATTAATTTTTATAATAATTTAGCTGTGACTGTTGTGCTGGGGAGCGCAACAAACAAATGTGCCTACCATTATTGTAGACGGAATAAGACACTATTTAATTAATTAACTAAAACAAGATTAATTATTTAATAGAACAAGAACTTTATTTATTTTGCAATGATAATAGTGTTGACAATCAAATGAAAGCTAATTAATATAAAAAATAACTATTTTGCAGTGATCATAGTGTGTAATATATATATATATATATATATATATATATATATATATATATATACATATATATATATATAACATGTTGTGTCGCCAAGGAGACAAACCGTAATATCTATATATATACTGTAACCATCTGTATATATATATATATATATATATATATATATATATATATATATATATATATATATATATATATATATATATATATATATATATATATATATATATATATATATATTATATATATATGTATATATATATATATAGACCTGGGGTCAATTACATTTTAACTATAATGATTACATAACATTGTGCACAGTAATAGTAATATAAGGCAATGTAATAGTAACTGAGTTATTACATTTCTATTACAATTTGGATTCCTGCTGGCTTATTTTGTGTCAGCTCCAACAGCCTACAAAGGCAATGAGTAAGACAAAGAAGGCTATGAAGCCATGTACAGTTGACACAAATAACTGTATTGGTTCTTTGTATAATTTGGTCAGCAGAAGCAGTTCAAAAGAAATTCTGACAATAGGTGTGACACCTCACACAGCACAACTACATTCTAATATAAACTCCAAACAAAGCCACAACAGCAAAGGGCATATCTTGGCATCACACGATGAAAGGATACACTTCAAACAAGTAATTGTTATTATCTGATTTGAGCAAATCTGAAATGAGTCCATGTGTCCCTATAATACTGGCTGGTATGGTAAATGTGTCCCTAGAATACTGGCTGGTATGGTAAATGTGTCCCTAGAATACTGGCTGGTATGGTAAATGTGTCCCTAGAATACTGGCTGGTATGGTAAATGTGTCCCTAGAATACTGGCTGGTATGGTAAATGTGTCCCTAGAATACTGGCTGGCATGGTAAATGTGTCCCTAGAATACTGGCTGGTATGGTAAATGTGTCCCTATAATACTGGCTGGTATGGTAAATGTGTCCCTAGAATACTGGCTGGTATGGTAAATGTGTCCCTAGAATACTGGCTGGTATGGTAAATGTGTCCCTATAATACTGGCTGGTATGGTAAATGTGTCCCTATAATACTGGCTGGTATGGTAAATGTGTCCCTAGAATACTGGCTGGTATGGTAAATGTGTCCCTAGAATACTGGCTGGTATGGTAAATGTGTCCCTATAATACTGGCTGGTATGGTAAATGTGTCCCTAGAATACTGGCTGGTATGGTAAATGTGTCCCTATAATACTGGCTGGTATGGTAAATGTGTCCCTAGAATACTGGCTGGTATGGTAAATGTGTCCCTATAATACTGGCTGGTATGGTAAATGTGTCCCTATAATACTGGCTGGTATGGTAAATGTGTCCCTAGAATACTGGCTGGTATGGTAAATGTGTCCCTAGAATACTGGCTGGTATGGTAAATGTGTCCCTAGAATACTGGCTGGTATGGTAAATGTGTCCCTAGAATACTGGCTGGTATGGTAAATGTGTCCCTATAATACATGGTAAATTATTGACGATTGCTTGAAAAATTAGTTGTTGTTGAGAACTACTGTACTACTGAATGGAAAGTTAAAATATGGGGCATAAATGCATAATATGCCTGTATGCTTCAAAATGTTTAATTGAAAGCAAATAGTTGGGATGGAAAAATAGATTACTTTGCCTTCAGTATGTAATAACAGTAGTTATAGAAAGGACACAAAGTAATAGATTATATCATAATATCATTGACCCCAGGAATGTATATATGTATATATATGTATATGACTTGTGTATATGTATAAAGATGTATATGTATAAATGTATATATATACACATATATAATTTTATATATAAATATAATTATATATATATGTATATGTGTATATAGATAATTATATATATATATATGAATGGGTATGAAAATATTGATAGAAATATGTTTTTCTCACTCAAGAAGGATAGCAGAACTAGAGGACGAGGTAAAATTAGTAAAGGATCAATGTAGATTGGACATCAGGAAGCACTCGTTCTCACAGAGGACAATAAATGAATGGAACAAATTGTCTACAGACTGTGTAACTGCTAGTAGCGTGAATATGTTTAAAAACAAGGTTGACACATATCTCAGGAGGGCGGGTTATAAGTAGGTGAACATTGTTGGACTCTCAATAAGCCAATGGCTTCCTTGTCCACTTGCCATCTGGGCCTTTGGCTTGGATGGCAAATCTTGTTAAATATATATATATAAAGTGTGTGTGCTTGCATGCATGCTTGTATTTATTATGTATATTGTTTAAGTATATAATGTATATAATTTATATATATATATATATATATATATATATATATATATATATATATATAAAATTATATACATATATATAATTATATACATATATATATAATTATATAATGTATGTATATATATATATATAATATTATATACATAAACAATATACATAATAAATAAAAGCATGCAAGCAAGCACACACACTTAATACGTGCAGAGTTAAAATTACATCAGACCCGCCAACATATTCTGCCACCAAGGAGACAAACCGCAAACCACAACTTCAAAGGGAATTTATTCACAGATGTTACTCATAGGTCACGTAAACGAAGCATTACGTGGAATAAGCGGATCCAAATACACTTGTGCTGAACAAACTTTCCCAAAGCTGAATGATGGAAACTTCTGAACGTTCGAATTATTCCGTGGAAGCTGTTCGCATCTATGGCAGCCATTATTGACCCAACTGAATTTTTTTTCACCGACAAGCCAATGCTGGTTGATATAATGACAACCATTATTGGCCCATTTGGTTTTTTGCACTGGTAAGCCAATGCAAATTAAGCAAATGTCAAATGACAGCCATTATTGGCCGAATTATGTTTTTTCGATGGCAGGCCTAGTCCGACTTATCGGCCCAATCAAGTCTTACTACTGTGCAGCAAGGTTGGCATTATTTCATGCACAGTAATAATAACAGAATAACCAACACATGATGTTTCATGAAAAAGTAACTTGAAACTTTACTTTAAATATATAAACACGTAAGTAATGTTTGAAGCAACTTAAGACTAAATACATGAGCATAGCCTAATCGTTCATGGTTTGCCTGCCATTTGAGTTTCCTTTCAGCAGCCGGGAAACTGCTGCTGATAGTAGGGCCTACATGCCGATTATGTATGTGAATCGGAGCCCGAATCAGACTCAATTTCGAAGTCTACTGCAATCACGCTTGGCCACTGCAGAGTGCCAGTGGTGGGCGAAAATACAGTAGCGTCTCGGTTACTAGCGACAGGCACATCAACATTATGGATCTCCACCAACAAAACAAAGGATGCTGACTCGGACTGTTCAGGGACAATCACAGGAATGCTGCTTTTATTTACGTTTATGAAAAAGGCATCGATTGTTGTGAACCTTGTCACTGACATATCGCATCTTTTCACTCACTCTCGCTTGACAGGTTATCGACATCCGGGTCACGGGATTGTTTCTTCAAACGAGAGCGCCAATAGATAGGCACTGAGAAAGGCCATAGAAAATCGATTCCCAACCAATGACGTGCATGATTACTATAAATAGAGATTAGCCGCAGTATCATTATTTTCCAACGATGTGAAGGTTAAAAATATATAGTCTTCTTGATCAGTGGTATTCGATATTCTGTCGTCGACAACATTCGTCAAATCATGACTGCATGCGCTAAGAGTCACTAAGTCTAGGACAATTCAAACAATTTTATTATGAAAAAATCTCATATTGTAAAAAGAAAAAACTGTCCTTTGTTTTTATTGTACCCCGTCGTCGTCAGACATTTGTCCGTTTTCAAGAGGGACAGACGGGTCCCTGGCTAAGGGCCTGTATATGACCAATGTGTAGTTATGTTGAAGCAAGTTGAAAGTCAGTCAAATCCTCATCTGACTGAATCAGTGGTACAGTTTGTTGACATCCCTAATAACAATTTATTTGGCACTGTATTTCGATAAATTTATCAGGATCACTGTTGAAAGTTTGGAGGGAATGTAATGTCAACTCAAATCTACAATCTCTCCGCCTTCAATCTTCATCATGGTCATGGCATGTTGCATGCTGAGAGATCGGAACGACTCCCCTTTCTGACTCTGGTCTGTCCTAGAGACAAGAGTCAGACAGGCTCCACCCGTCTCCAGGACAAATATACAGACAATTTCTCAAATAGACTAGGCATACAGAATTTTGAGCAAATAGACTAGAGTCTAGATACTGTATAAGCTACAAGAGACAGGCTCCACAGACAATACATTGGGAGAAGACGTGGCTCATGAGCTTTCATCCTGAAAAATGTGAAGTCCTGTGAATCACAAACAAAACAAAACCCATCATTTTAGAGTTATTAGACTATCACATCCATGGCCATAAATTATCCCTCGCCATTGACCACATCCCAAAATCAAAATAGCAGAAAACTAGACAAGTGGCTGCTGCTACTGGTGAATGCCTGCACAACACAGCCAAGTGCCTGGGCATCAACATCAACAACAAACTATCATGATACAAACCACGTGGATGCCGTCACAAAGAAAGCCAATAGCACCCTTGCCTTCCTCAGATGCAACACCAGCAACTGCTCCAGACCTGTCAAAGCATATTGCTACCAGACCTACGTGAGACCAACACTGGAGTACACTTCATCTGTGTGGGATCCTGCCACCAAAAGGAACATAGACAAACTGGAGAGGGTGCAGTGGTGTGTTGCCAGATATGTATACAGCAACTGGCAATGCATGAGCAGTCCTACCAGGATGATACAACAACATCAGTGGCAGCCCCAGAACACTTATCTGAAGGGTACAGAGGACACCCGTTCCAGCTGATACATACATATACATACATATCCTCTTTGGTCTTCAGGCAAAATCTGCCTATGTACCGCTCTTGGCTAGCCTTAGTTTGGCTTTGTAGTGATATTTGACTGCCTGGTTTCGCCAGTGTTTGTCTAGTCGATTTTTAAGCGTATTTACTGACGGTGCAGTGACGACTGATGCTCCTATGGTCACAAATCCTGATATACCAGCAGCCATTTTTCGTGGCCAAACTAGCCCCTGGAATGGCCTTCCAGCCACAGTTGTATAAGCTCCCTCTCTGCCTCTGGTTCAGTCTGGATGCTTTCAAGCAATGCCTAGCCAGCGCTGTCATTGACACTACCGTTTAATGTGTGACCCTTGATTTTAAATTGCACCAGCAATGTATTGTATTACAAACATTTTAACCACACCTACACTGAATATGAAGTGAAGATCCCACTGCAGTTGTTGTATGTGGGTGCATCACAGAAGGCCAGCTGATCACACCTATTAACGTGACGTTCGGGGTGTTCGCAGCGCAATTTGATGCAGTACATTCACTCATGCGTGCACAAGCAACTTTCACATTGTCGTACACCTAGTGACGGTAGCGAAATAACGGAAGAAAAAGAAATATCCAGAGAAGAAGAGCCTAGAGTAGAGTAGAGTTTCGACCCATCATGCCCGCAATGGGCGATAATGAATGTCATAAGTGTAAACGTGCATGACATTCTTCCAATAACGTACATATTAATGACTTATCGGGCGGTCGTGATTAGGTATAATTAACGGAAACGTTAATGCAGGAATAAGCTTATTGGTGAAACTAGCAAGACAGTGACGTACCATGTTATCTAAAACAAAACGTTTACACGTTGTTTTTCGATCCCGCCCTCTTTCGGATTCACCGAAACCTCTTGTTAATTTCTTGGCACTCCGCTAGGTGCCAAATGTTGAATTAATTGTTCTCCAGGTAATATATATTATTATAATCTGGCCATTTAAACGTTGTCAACATGCAGCAGTTTCTATAAATTGGCAGTTACAACAACGGATTATCGATATCTAAACGATATTTCTGCACGTAAGATGTGGATGTATGAAACAATAAACCATTTTATCGATTGGATGTAGCGACGTTGCGTTGAACATATTTTCATAGTATGCCGAGCCGAGAAAGCTCGTTTTATCGTAAGCCGCACTAGCTATAATTTAAAAAAAATACCTTTAAAGAATTGGCTAACCCAGGTACTTTTTGAACTGATTGATTTATTTTTTTCAATAGAAATGCTCGTGCTTAAGCCTGTAAAAGCTAACTGAATCTTTCCAAAACTAACTAGCGTCTGTATCCGCTTCTTTAATAACCGGTAGGGGGCGACAATATCTGGATATTGCCGCCAGTTTCAGCTGATGATGCAGAAAATAATTCACTACACCTTTTGACAACAGACTGACACTCGTAAAAACATACCATGGAAAAGTTGAAGCAGATTATAAGTACACTAGCATCTAATAGAACGGACACAAATCGAGTCAATGAACACAGACTACGGGAATGTGGTTTAAAAAGTATGTAACTTGTATTATCACTCATTAGCGTTCGCCGATGCAGTGCCAGTTGAGTTGGCGTTGCTAAGGAAAATTGCGTTCAGGCCGGACTAGCAGATTCCATTTCCACAATACAGCGTTTACACAAGCTAATTTTTGCAATGCCAATGGTCACCCGGTTTTATTAGCTAGAAAAACACACTAGTTTAAACTAGTTTAGTAAAGAATAGGCAACCAAAACGGCGACAATCCTAAACGGCGACATCCGTGGTCAAAACGGCGACAAGTCGAGTCGGGTCCCGGATGGTTCGGCCCATGACGGGTTCGGCCCACGCCGACGGATGGTTCGGCCTAGTCGATTCGGCCCACGCAGACGGATGGTTCGGCCCATTTCACTGTCGCTATTGAAATCAGCGATGGTCGATTCGGCCCATTCTAGCTAAGCGGCGGAAATCTAAGAATAGTCGTTTCGGCCCACGGCCTGAATCAGTAAGAAAGGCGGAGAGGCGGAAATTATGATTGTGCACAGAAACATACGTACACGCTAACATAATAATAATGATCTGGAACTATTTATAAAAATATAGCAATATAAATAAATTAAAAGAAAGTGGTTAACATAATAAAAAATGAACCAAATTCAAGTAATTAATGTTTAATGGAAACGTCCACGAATAAACGTAATAACTAGTTGAGTTTGTATTGTAATATATAATGTATTGACTTCATTGTTTGTGTGAGCATATTTTAGGTGATCAAGCCCTTTATGTGTTTAATCTGTCTGATGTTTCATCATCAACACTTATTAACTGAAAGGTTTGAAAGCGTGATTTCATAGTTTGTGTGAGCACATTTTCTGCTTTTAATCTATCCGGTGTTTCATCAGCAAAACATGCTAACGTAAATGTTTTATAGCATCACTTCATTGTTTGTGTGAGCACGTTATATTTGATCAAGCCCTTTACTCAATTAATCGTCTTAAGTTAATTGAGCATATCACAAGTTGCAAAGAGGTGTCATTAACGTTTTCGGCTCTATTGTCCCACGTCAGTAGCTGATTTCTAAGAATAATAGTTTCGGCCCATGACGTGATTCAGGGAAAATACTTAATATGATTACGCACAGAAACATATTCACAAACTAATATAACAATTATCTCATAAAATAACAGAATGCAGTCCAGCAACACAATGCCAGAAATATTTACAACGGATGGAATTTCTGTCTTTATTAACAACTACCAAAACATAATTTTTATTTATATAAATACACACACACATATATATATATATATACACACACATATATATATATATAAATATATATATATATATATATATATATATATATATATATATATATATATATATATATATATACACACACATACATGCCACAATGCGGAGAAGCCACGACAGGACGAACGCGTTATTTACAATCTGGGAGCGTCTCGTCTCGTCGCCGAACGTAACGAAACGGAAACGCTGCGTTCCTTGAGCCGACTGATAAAAATAGCGAACGTAATAAACACTTGGTTCGAAAACAGTAATAATACTGTAGCGTACAATATTTCGCTAAAACACGCAGACAGTTGAAACTGGGGAACGTAATAAATAAGTAATATTGGTTCTAAAACAATAATAATGTAGCGCATGGCGTTTCTTTAAAACACTGAAACAGTTGTAGCGTATAACATTTCGCAATTACAATACTCTATAAACAACAATTGACTCGAAAACAATAATTCTGTAGCGTACAAGTCAACAGCATTTCGCTAAGACATGCAAACAGTTGAAAATAGCGAAGAATTCGTTAGTCGTTTCGTCCCACGGCGCCCGCTGGCACCGGTTGCATACACGGATGGTTCGGCCCATGCCAGCGAAAACACTTCACGGTTCACCGGTCGCGCAGTTGGATGGTTCGGCCCATGGGCCGAACCCGTGATGGGCCGAAACATCCGACACCCGTCGAGTCGAAACCCAATGGACAAAACGGCGACAAACCAAAACGGCGACACAAATAAATAATCATCGTGTATAAGCGTCACGTACTCGTATACTCGATGTGGATAAACCCTGATGTGAGTACGTACACTTGGTTAAATAAAATTATGTTATAAGTGACACAAATAAATAATAGAAATGTATAGCTTTGGCATGCGTCTCCGTAATCCGAGTACGGTTTCTCTAGACTGAATAGTCACGAAATAATCTTGTTGTATCTCTTATAATGTTTAACTTACATTATAGGTTTCATTACGCAAATTATTTCAACCGAACACGAACACGAACAACTTGTAATAAGAATTATACATTTTTGAAGCTATACCATTTCTATTTAGCATCCTATCGAACTGTTAGATTTTATGTTGATTTATGCTTTCTGTATGAACCCAGACTGTGCCACATAAGAGATTAATAAGTAAATTAAATAGCTTCAACATTAGGAAAGAAATATTACATTGGATTGAATCATTTCTCACATATAGAAAACTCAAGGTGGCTGTGAATGGACTAGAACCAAAATGGCACAAAGTGACTTCTCCGTTCCTCAGGGTTCGATTTTATGACCACTACTATTTGTATGATATATAAATGACTTACCAGAACTATGAAACTCTGAAACATTTTTATTTGCAAATGATATCGAGACTTTTAGAACTATTACATATATAAATGTGCACTGGAATATTGCACGACACCAAATTACATCATATATCCAATCAACAAAATTGAAAAACATGGATTTAGGAGTCATTGTCGACACAAAGCTGTCCTTTGAAAGTCACATTAACCAAATTGTAAAGAAAGCAACAAAGATTACAAAAATAATTCGATGAACTTTCCAATTCCTAGACAAAGATACGTTTTTGCCATTTCATTTACTGGTTTCAGCACTACACTGGTCCGTGAACCTTGGCACACGGTGCCACAAGCTGGTCGATGGTGCGCTCCTCCGCTACGTATTCGTTCCACAGCTTAAACAAACGAGCTTGATAGCGTATGTATGTCACCCGCTGGTGGCGCTTAAGCTTTCGCTCTGACACAAGGCGTGCGTGAATGGTTACCAATTGCGCCTCTTGGAATAGCAAATACAGGTTGAGCTGGCTGTTCTTTGCTCGCTCGTTCAGGCGCCTGTGCCAGCCCTCAACGTCATTATTTGTGTGGATCGCCCGACCAAACTGTGACCATGCACTGGGCGGCCACAAGTCGCTCTCAATCCATGTGTGCAGGGTGTACGTGAAGAGCTGACAAAGAGCCGGTGTTGTCGCTCTCTCGTTCAACCGCACAAAGACACCTGGAATCTCCTCTTGCGGCAGAAGCGGCAGCGTTAGCAGTTTCTTGCATACGTCCCGTGTGCCCGGTTCTTCGCGGTAGGCGATAGCCAGTCCATATTCTTGTGCCTTTCGCCACACCGCCTGTGTCCAGTGGAAGGCGCAGCCCTGCTTTGCGACTTCGGGCAGTACCTGTTCCGCTGCCCGCCACATTGCTGCCTCGAAGTCGATGACCAGGCGCACGACTGCAGTCGAGCGCCTGGCAAGGCGCGAAGCACGGCTTCCAGCACTTTCTTGTAGTCTCGGCGCCGTTTGCCGCTCATCATCACGAACATGACTGGAACCTAGAACCGAATTGCATAAATATATTTTGTACGGTTAATAAATCATCATTTGAATTAATAACTCCAATGACTTTTATCAGCGCCTCTCTATCGATATTGACCAAAGTTTACAAAAGTAAAAGGGATATTTTGTACGATAACTATGTATGAATAAATGTATGAATTAAATCATTTTCAACTACAAACTTATTTGGAAGTAATACTATGAACATACTTTAATAAATGTATGATTAATACATGACAAGCAAATTATTTATTCACAATGTTAATTTACCGTATACGGTGACCCGTCGAGGTCGGGCAGCACCAATCCAGGGTTTGCGTGCACATCTGCATACACGATGTGAACGTCAGCACCGTTGTTAATCTGTAAAATAATAACCCCGAAACTTAACGGCCTGAACATAAAAATGGTGAAATATACTGCTGTAGTTAATACAAAATGAGCACTAAAATGGCTGCACGAAGCCTATGTAAACAGTTAAAAGTTACAATTTCGAAGTAAGAGAAGGTTTGTACACATTAATAATTTCTACACGTGTTTGTCTGCATTAAAATCAATAGAGCATTGCAACGGTTGCCGTTTTTGACATACACAATATTTTTCGCAATTGACCAATGGTTGTCGCCATTTTGACTTATGCCTTGTCGCCGTTTTGACCACGATTGTCACCGTTTTGGTTTGTCGCTGTGTTGCCTTGTCGCCGTTTTGGTTGTCGCCGTTTTGGATCTGTCGCCGTTTTGGTTTTTGCCGTTTCGACTTGTCGCCGTTCTGACCTGTATCCGTTCGGCCCACTTCACTGAAATTGAATTCAGCGACTGTCGATTCAGCCCATGCTAATAGCGGAATTCTAAATGGTGAAATTCTAAGAATAGTCGTTTTGACCCTCCACTGATTTGAAAAAAAAATGAAAATTATGATTGCACACAAAACCATACACACACGCTAATATAATAATAATTGTTTTTGAATCTTCATCTGTATTTATGTTTATGTTTAATAAAAAAATATTTAATGCTTAATATTTTTCAAGATTTGAAAACGCTAATAATTTAGCATATAACATTTCCCAGTTACAACACGCAAGTCACAAAAAGTCAAGTCGAAAATAAAGAACATGATAACGTCCACGTGTGGCCACTTTCCAATTAGAATACAATAGTCGTTTCGGTCCATGGAGCCCGCTGGCACCAGTTACATTACATACATGGTTGATTCGACCCATGTAAGCGAAAACACTTCACAGTTCACCGGTTGCAACAGTTGGGCCAAACCCGTTATGGGCCAAAACATCCGACACCCATACTGAGGCACTAGGGGCATACAAACTTCTCGTTTCTGCCCCTCAGCATTCTGAACATTAGCATTGCAGATTTGGGCACTTGTCTAGAATCTGGGCCCACCTCAATGTCGCAGTTAGAACATGCATCATGTATAGTAACCACACGCAATGCATAAAAACACATTTAATCACCTTTTTCGATGCTCGAATTCGCATATTTAACTCGCTTTCAGTGTCGCCATTTTGCGAATAAAAGGGGCAAGATGGCACAAAATTTTTTTTTTGCACAACATATTTAATAATTTACATGTTGCATAGTTCAGTATGCATTGTGCATAGTTACGTTGCAAATTGCATGTTAATAACAACAAAATCAAAGTGGGCCCAGATTGTAGACAAGTGCCCACATTTGCATCATAGCAAAAAATCTTAAAACTGCCCTGATACATTGGGTCGCATCATCAAAGTTTAGGGTCAATGAAAGTTACACAGAAGCAGAGCGTGTGACATTCACACTCCAATAGGTTTTCATATTGCATATATGGATATTTCCTGGAAATCGGGTCCTCAGGGCAGTAGTAATAAAGAAAAACTTATTTGTGTTACCCGTGTCTATGATGTAATGCATGATAAATAAGCAGTGTTATCTTGTAGACATTCAGCTGCGGTCATACCAACTAGACGGAGTGAACTGGTTGATTCAGCGGTATCGCAGCAAACATGGCTGTATCCTTGGTGACGAGATGGGTCTTGGAAAGACCTGCCAGGTATGGTTAGCTGCGCTTGGACCATACATTGAACAAAGGCATGGCTTGTTCAACCATTAAATGATTCATGAAAGATATTCTGCATAGTGAACTATAGAAATGTCATCTTACCAAAAGATACCAAGGATAATTAATCAATTACAGGTAATATTATGACATAATGGGACAGATGATGGACAAGGACGGGGGAATAAATGTTACAGAGCTTTGATATAGAGGAGAGTTGGACACTGATATCAAACTCTCTAAGTCAAGCTCATGAGGAATGTATTCCAAAGAAGAAACACAAATAGGGTGCAAAATACAGACTGATATGGATGGACCAGAAAATGCTAGCAAAAGCGAAGAAAGAAAGAAAAAAAACAAGCTTATGGAGACCCTGGTCCGTGATGTGCTCGTAGCACATATGGAACAAACAAGCTTTTCTGCCAGACACAGTCACTGGAAGGTCAACCACAACACAGCTCCTCAGTACACTTGAGGAATGGACATGTACACTTGAAAAGGGTGGCCGGGTCAGTGCTTTTATATGGACTTTAATGAAGATTAAAGGGGGGCAGCCGTGGCCTAGTGGTTAATGTGTTGCACTCAAAATTCGAGGGTTGTGAGTTCAAGCACGGTTCGTTTTCGAAGCTTAGGCAATTTCGTTTACCCTACTTTGCCTCAGTCTACTCAGCTGCAAATGAGTACAAACACTGTTTGGAAGGTACCTGCGATGGACTAGTGTCCCGTCCAGGAGAGTCGGTATAACTGCACTCTAAGTTGCTTCGCACTACAGAAACCAGGTTTAAGCACTGGCCATATAAGCCTTCATGGCTTCCTAAGGCATAATGCCTGGGGGATGACTTTACCTTTTTTACTTTACCTTAATGAAGATGTTCGGCTCAGTGGTGCACAAGAGACTGCTGAGGAAACTTGAAGGTTATGGTATCAATAAATAATAACCCCTTAGACGGATTGAGTCCTTCCTTTCAGATGGACTCCAGAGTTGTTTTGAGTGAGGCAAAATGTAAGTGGGCTAAAGTGACAAGTGGAATACCACAAAGCAGTGAGCTGGATCCAATTCTCTTTGTTGCGTACATCAACGATTTGCTAGATGTAGTGTCATGGGGTATTAAGCTCTTCACTGACGGCACTAAGGTGTATCAGCCTATTGAAACCAGTGCTGATTGTGACAAACTTCAAATGAATCTGAATCAACTATCGACATGGACAGATAAATGGCAGATGAGATTCCACCCTGAAAAGTGCAAGGTCATGATAATTGGAACAGGTCATCCTGACTATACCTACAGAATGAGCTCAACTGGGGACACCGTTGAGTTTGAGACTACTAATATGAAGAAGGATCTGGTAATTTATGTGGACGACAAACTGAAGTTCGACAACCATATCCAGTAAACAGTCACAAAGGCGAACCATGTCCAATGTAGCTACACACCTGGATATAGACAGTTTAATGCATCTCTTCCGTCAACCTCCGAGGAATGGTCCGCCCTGCAATGGAGTATGGGGTGGCCAGGCAGATATTGAAGCAGTTGGAAAGTATGCCGAGGAAAGCCACCCACACAATACCAGAACTGAAAGGTCTAGATTATGAGTCAAGATGACGTAGACTTAAACTACCCACCTTGATCTATCGGCGACATCATCAATATGTACAAATACACGACATCTACAGAATGATGCTCCCCACAGGAGCAGACGTTCCAACTGGCCCAGTATGCGACTCGAGCCACCTGAACAAAACCTTTTGAACCTGCAAAAGCACTTTTAGTCAGTGGGCTGTTGATGCATGGAACTCCCTGCCAGAATATGTTGTGACATCTCCCGCGTTAAATACCCTAAAAATAGACTGGACTGCCTTTGGTCTGGTTAAGAATTCAAATATAGTTCAGTCAAAGGTTGTTATGCATACGCACAAGCTCCGCAATATGTAAACTAAACTCATCAGTACATACGTCTAGCCAGGCCTGTAGACTGAAGAGGATATGTATGTATAATATTGTAGTATAAATCTGCAAAGTATTTTATGTGGGATTAGTCATTATGAAATATGAATACGGTATACTCCACTTAATAGAATCACTTCGGGCCCGAACAGTTTGATTCTGTTAATCGGCACACTGCAATACACCAGGATTAGAGAAAATACAAGAAACAGTCCAAAATGCAAGAAACTAATTCTTACAGAAACCATGTTAACATCATAGTAGATTTGTGATAATTAGATGCTGTTTTAAACTTGTACAAAGTCAACCTTCTACATAATGATATATGTTAAATTTTTTTGCTGTTGCTTTGTAGACCATCGCCCTGCTGGCATTCCTGCGTAGTCAGAAAGGGAACAGCGCCCCATGTCTTGTGGTTTCTCCTCTCTCGGTTCTTGCAAACTGGCAGAATGAACTTGCGAGGTTAGAGTCAAAGGATATTTTATTGATTGGTTCACCTTACAGTGTTGCAACAATGATTTTACATTGAAACACACAGAAATCGGGTCAAATACACTTTTGTGGATCAAATGCAAATACTAGTACTTTGAATTGTTTTATTTCAAATACAAATAATGTGTTCTGTTTTTAAATTGAAAATACAATTATTGCACACTTGATCAACTAGAAAGGGTTAGATTCAAATACACTATATCATAACGGGCAGCTACGGAGTACAACCCATCAGTGACAGGTATTCTATTATTTTATGTTGTTATTGAGCATTATTGGTGAAATAAGCGATGGAAAGGTGTGTTAAGTAGGTATGCTTTCACCAATATTTAAGATCCTAAAATGTGCATGCACCAAATAGAACATGCTGTATTTGGCATGTATTTGACCAATTACACAAAACATGAACATTGTATACAAATATGCAGATTCAACGTTTTTTAATAGAAATGACCCGAACTCTGCACACATGCACTAGTTGGTGCCATAATCAGTTGTCAATAGCATCATTCTATGTGAAGTAAATCAACAGAATTCTAATTTTGTGCACGAAACTTGTTGATGCAATGACCTTGCTATTGATAAAATGTTATCAGGTCAAAGATCAGTGTCCTTCAAAACAAATATTTTCTAAACTGCCATATCTTCACTTTATTTTAAGACCAAACCCAGCACTTTAGAACATTTAAGGACAAAGTTGTGTCTAGATATTTGTAAGAGGTAATGCAACATTTTTGCAATTTTTTTTCTCATTAATATGCAATACAACTATTTCACTCACAAGTGTGAAATTTGGCATAGTACAGGTCCAACATGTGCCAAATATAATTCAAATCAGGGGGGTTTTTGGCCTTTTTTTTGGTTGATTTAATATGGAATGACCCAATAGCTAGAATATGACCTGATACTGTGATGGGATGTTGTAGATTTCTGCCTGATACAAAGGTGACATGCTACGTTGGTGACAAATCTACCAGAGAGTCAATGCAACATCCTCTGACAGACAGTAATGACACTGGTGTTGTCGTGACTACTTACGAGGTATGACCGGCCTTTGATGCTTTGTGTCACTTCACTTGTTTATACCAACGCCAGCTCATCTACTAAATGTATGTATAAAGCATTTTATTTGTATTTTAGTATTCTGTGGTGCAAATTACCTAAGTAAAGGAAACTATTTGTCAGCAACAAAACTTAAATGAACTAATCTGATGCAGTAACTGTTTCACTTATAGCAACAGTTGTAATTAATGATTGAAATACCAGGAATTATGTATTCACTATTTAGAAATAGTCCAAACTTTTTTATCATTATATATTCGCAGTATGTTTGTCAAACTAGATTTGTTCAAAATGACCAAACGAACATGTGTGCTTTCATGTTCTGCTACATCATGTTTATTTCACTTTCGTAGATATGTCTAAAAGATGCATCATTCTTACGATCTTTCTCGTGGCTCGCCCTGGTGGTAGATGAGGCACATCGACTGAAGAATCGTGAATCACAGCTACACCAAACTCTCCTCGATGTAAATCACCTTAACTAGCTTAATATTATGAAGTAGTTTGTCTCTGTTTGGTAGGAAACACAAAAACATTTAGTTAATTGCATACATTTTTATCTCATCTGTACAGCTGATCGTGTGACAATACAACAACTATTAACCCTTTCACAGTTTTGTATCTAATATCACATATCAATAAAGCAAACCATTGCAACTTTCATACAGAACATTATGTACAAGTAATTGCCACTGTAATTATAACTTTTGCAGGCATTTATTTGCAATTTTACTATAATACTAGATAGAGGCGGCCATATGCATTACACTAATGTCGATGATGTATACAGTCAAATGGGTGAATGCCAAATTTATTTTAGAAATCATCACATGGTTTCTGAACAGCAACAATATCCAGAACAAACGGTGGTCTTCAATGATGTTGTACTGCTTCATTTCAGACAAAAACTTATGATACATTTGACAGATTTTATACTAGTTATCATAAATAAATCTGACAAGACAGTGTAGAGCTGAGACTGTTCCAACACCATACGAATTTGCCCAGGAAATTACAATTGAATCTCCGACTTTGAAAATAACAACGATCTTTGACAAGGTAAAGTTGGTGAATTGAAATGCCTCTAAATATGGTGTTACACAGTAATAGTTATGTTACTGTGTTGGTCCCTGCTCCAGTTTCACATTGACCACCGAGTCTTATTGACTGGCACTCCAGTACAGAACAACCTGCGCGAGCTCTACGCTCTCTTGTCCTTTGTGGCTCCACACATCTTCCTTGACCGCTATACCAACGAGTTTGTGGAGAGATACTCTGAAGTCACAGACAGTTCAGGTACGTCCCAGCATAAATTGTGGGCCCCCATACATTTAGTTTCACCTACATATAAGGCTAAGTATGCCTGTGTGTATCGGCGCACTCAACTACATGTTACTGTTTATTAGTGTGATTTGTCATCAGACATTTAGAAGTTTTATGTGAATTGTTTGTTGAGAAAACAAGTTTAGTTTATTATCTGTTCAGTGGCAGAACATTGATTTTATTCATTACTGGTTTGTAAAATTAGACCTAAAAATGCAGTCTGAACACATTTTATTCTTTTCTTCTCTACTTATTCAGTACTGATTTATTACTTATTTGCTACTGATTTATTACTTATTTGTTACTTATTCATTACTTATTTGTTACTTATACATTTGCACACTCGCCCAATAAACTTTCTGCCACTAGGTGTCTCTGAGCTGCATCGTCTTCTACATCCGTTCCTGCTGCGTCGGACAAAGGCTGAAGTTGTGAAGGACCTTCCAACAAAGTCGGAGGTAGTTCTCTATCACGGCATGTCCGCTGTGCAGAAGAAATACTACAAAGCCATCCTCACCAAAGATGTTGGTAAGGAATTGTTTAGTTATGCTTCGCATCAGAAGTGTTTATGTGTAATTACTTAGCCAAATGTAATGAAAACAAAAATGTTATTTCCAAAATTAGAGAAAGGATGTACAACCAATGGTTGTAGCGTTAAAATCCCTCCTCAATTAATTTAACCCTTTGCCAGTCAAGTTTGTTGATGTTTCATATCTATAGTGAACAAATAGTGTAGTATGCACAATCAGTTTAATAAAAGATAGCATACTTTTGTTAAAATCATTGAAAGAATTTACTTTGATTGCTAGATACAATAACTTGAAATGTGAATAGCATTATATCATAGCATATAGAGCAGAGCCACTTTTGCCATTTATTGGACTGGACTCGGTCAAAAATAATTGAATAGATTGTCATATGATTTCATCAAAACTAAGTAAAAAATGTTGCCCAAAAGAGCGCGTTGTAGTGGATAGATTTGACTTTTTGCAAAGTAAGTCCGAAATGAGACGAGCGAAAAAATTTTAATTGATGAGGAACCTTCAGGATTAACATAGTCACTTGATCTGTTGTACAGTTGTACCTATATTGTTTGTGATGGTAACATTGTCTTGTAGATGCATTTGAAAACACTTATGTTGTATCAAAGACCCGTCTGATGAATATTCTGATGGAATTGCGAAAGTGTGTCAACCACCCATACTTGTTTGATGGTAAGAACAAACTCCTGTTGCTGTTATTAAGGGGAGATATGGCAGCTAGAACGGCCATTTTGTTTGTTGCCGTGGAAACGGGGGTCTGGCATAAAGTTTGGGCATAAAAAAATGCACTAACTATGCAAATAAAAAAAATTCTATCCGGCTGCCATATCTCCCCTTAAATTGTTTTGCTGCATGCTGTGGTTTGTACACATGCAACATGCATGCCTGTATGTACACACAACACCGATCACTAGTGTTTGTGTGTGCGTGTGTACGTGCATGCTTGATTGCATGCGTGTCCTGTAATACAAAAAATTTTCAAAACCATTACGAATGTTTCCTACGCCCATAAAACATTATTTACAGTTTTAATTGTGAACAAGGTGTTTTTGCATTATGGGATACGGCCTGCGTATGTCAAATGGCATGCAAATTCAGTTCATGACACATCCGAATATTGACTCTCACAAATAATTCAACCGTGCGCAGTAAGCTGTGCCAAAGTCTCACGAGTTCTAATCATTATATATCAGTTTGCACTGTGAGGTTCTTTTTACCACTTGCGGCAAACCAGTGGTCATAATTGTACTTGTTCATTTGTGGGTCCTATGGATTTATGTTACTAGTCTTAGAGACGTGCATCACATTAATGTCTTATATATGACATCAACATCAGTCTGTTGGACAATTGCTACACCTTATCAGGGTTCAGTCTAGGACGCGCCTTAATGACATTGACGCAATATTTAAAAAACTGGTCCAACCAAATTGCATGAGTGCGCCCAAAGGGCGTGTAAATGTGGCATTTGGCACACAAACAATTAATTGACAAAATGTAATTCTACATTAATTGACAGGAATGTCCCTTCACTTGTGCGACTGTTTTGGAGCTATCCTGTAATTTTGTGCAGAATAGTCAAGACTCGACAGCAAACGAAAAATCGTTATTCCAGCCGATGTATCTCCACCATTATCAGCTGGTTCCATGCCAGTCCGCTAGGTGCAAAATGATCCACTAGGTGGTAGTAAGTAGTCACATCAAACAGGTGCCGGTCGAAAATACGATGAAAAAAAATCAACAATTTCTTAGCACTCAACTGATTAAATTGTTACAATATCAATTTCTTTGTTTCGTCATTTTTTTTCAAAATGGCGTATTCTCTTTAGTATAGCAAAAATTGTCCCAACCAGTATAAATGAATTTGCTTGCACTTTTAATTAGTTATATTTTATGCTTTTCACCATGGATATAAAATTAGTAAAAAAAAAATGTCCATTTAATTTCAGATGACATTTTACAACTCTTTACTCACAATGGTGAGAAACGAAGATGGTGACATTTTATATCTAATTTACCCACAACGGTGAGAAATAATGATGTTGAATATAATTTGAATTAATTTCTATTATTATTCAAGTGCCATGTTGGGACTCATGCTGGTATATATATGGCTTTGGATTGAAACGATTTGCATAATTAAAGGCAACCAGAACCTAATATAATTCACACAGATGTCAATTGAGACCATTTGGATAGAGTTTGTATGGTTTCATGTTGCAAGACTAAGGAGCTTTTATAAAATGTTTCATATATACAGTAGAACTCCTCTAAAGAGAGACTGAGATAAAGTAACCTGATTAAAGGGTGGCCTGATTACAGAGGTTAGTCAGATCATCTACAGATGCGCAGATCAGGCAAAAAAAGGTGTGACAGATTGGCCTTTTTCGAGGTGTGGCTGCTTGAAGGGGTCCTACTTGTACTGTAATTGATCTGCAACCAATCACTGGAATGTCGCACTATTGGTGCAATGTTGTCCAAAAATGGCTCCCTTTTACAACATTGAGCCCTGCATTATAGCAGCTTCACACATTTTACTGCGAGCTATGATGTATGTTGTGTTTTTGTCACTAGGGGTCGAGCCGGAACCATTCCAACTGGGAGAGCACCTGGTGGAAGCGAGTGGCAAACTTGTCCTGATTGATCGTTTGCTCACATATCTGAAGGCTCGTGGCCACAAAGTCCTGTTGTTCTCGCAAATGACCCGCATGTTAGACATATTACAAGACTACCTCGGCTACAGGGGTCAGTCCACTACGGTTAGATTCAAGTGTGCAAGAAATATATTTATGTGACGATTTGTAAGAGGCAAGCACCAGTGTACGAAACTGATGTCATTTAACCTGAGATTCCCCACATGAAACTTTTAATCATAAGCGTACATCATGATTGTAGCTGAATGTGAACTGTTTGTTCCTCTTTCTTTCAGCACCCTTATGAATTGGGATTGTTTTGGAAAATCGATGTACAGCACTAAGCGCTCTCAACGATGAAATAAATTTTGTTTAGTATCAAACTTCGACTTTAGAGATGGTCCCTAACATATACGCAGTGATAACTATTTGAAGCATTATTCCAAGTGGTCAAACATGTTTTATTTGGAAATGGCTTTCTGTTCACCCATGCTGAGTATATGTGGGAAAACATTTCAGGTTACACATATGAGAGACTGGATGGGTCAGTGCGAGGCGAGGAACGATACCTCGCCGTACAGAACTTCAGTGAGAATTCTAACACGTTTGTCTTCCTCCTTAGTACAAGAGCAGGTAAGTTAGAGCTGGACCCACATTCTTCCTCTTCCCTTGCAACGTGGGGGGTGGACAGATCACTTAGTCTGTTCCACCCACTTGATGAGTCATCTACACCCATCAAGATCTGCCATTCTCTCCCATTTTCGGCTGTTCACCTCTGACCTTTCAACATCTCTCATCACTGTCCCTACATCTTATTTTGGATCTTCCATGCTCTCTTTGTCAACCTCTCCTCATTCATTCCATACTCCCTACTTCATCCTCTAGTGTTTCTTCATTCCAGTCGCTTCTCTTAATTCCTCCGTCTTCCTTCTGTCTTCTCGTTTCACTTTACACATTCTCCTAACCCAGTTCTCTGCCACCTGTAACTTCTGTCTCTCTGACAGTGCAAGTGTTACCAACCCACACACACAAGCTGGTACCACACTTTAGTTGTTTTTTCAATTTTCTATCCCACATAATACCCTTCACCTTTAATTATATCAACATATTTACCATGGTAGATGATTTGTCGAGGTTGTTGTGAGAAATTCATAACAGATACACTGGTTAAATTGTTTGATGTTAAATGTCCTATTATAACTTGCAGGAGGTCAAGGCTTGAATCTGGTAGCTGCGGATACCATTATTTTTGTGGACAGTGACTTTAATCCCCAAAATGACCTTCAGGCGGCAGCAAGGGCACACCGGATTGGACAGACTCGGTACGTAGCTTTAAGTTTTTAGTTTAAACATGTGTTGCGAATCGCATGGGTGAGCAGCTGAGTCAGTGCATATTACGCAACATTTGTTGCTGCGATTTAGTTTTCGAATCTGTAAATTCTCCTGTCTCAACAAAATTTTAACAATGTACATTTTGCATTACGGAACAAAATTATCAACACAGCCAAATAAACTGTAAGGAGAGAATAAATTGTAAGGAGAGAATAAATTGTAAGGAGAGAATTAGTAGTCGTAGTAGCAGTGACCAGCTTCTGTCTCATGAGACAATGCTTGGCTTTGTTGTTTCATCATCTTGTCGGTAAGTTGCCAGCATGACATCTCGCATGCTTAGTCAAAGGCAGCTTGTCTTCCGTCCGTCGGGTTTGGTCGACTTTTGTGTTTTCTGGCTATTTCTGCCTGACGAATCACATTTGCTCATTTTCACAGAACATTCAGTACATCGGATATGTCAAATCACAATTTAAAAATAAAACTCGATGGTCGCAATATTTGTTTGCACTGTTTTCTTTTTTTTTCTTTTGTTTGTTGGTATTCAAAAGGAGGTCCTCTATTTAATTTCCAGTCGGTAAGCCATTAGCATTAATATCTAAATCTCTGACAAAAACATCGCTAAGACCAAATTTTCGAGGTGTTTTGATAGCAACAGTGTGTTCTCTATCAGCATTCATCAAATCATGGTTAAATATTAATGGTATTCATTAAACACATTGAAGGGAAGTGTATACTTGGATTCGTGAGGCAGAAGTACGAAAAAGCCGCAATAGTTATCAATATACCACGTGGACTTTATTCAAACTTTATAATTTCCATGTCTTTTTAAGACTCCCAACACGTCCACTTCGTTTAACCAAAACATGAAAACAATCTAAAATAAAATAAATTACACATCTGAAAACACTGCATGCCAGTGATTCATGGGGCTCAACCATATGATTTGTACTGTAATTGTACAGATACAATGTCTACAACTCTACATTCCTCACTGTTTTAGACTGTTTTAATGGTGTAGTCAATCAGGAATCAAGATTAATTTGTAGTTAGAAACCAGTATTAACATCAAATATGTGTACTGAGGTAACGGGAAGCATTTTATAGGCATAGCAAAAAACAATAAAAAAAATTTTGACAGAACAAATCTTGAGTTTTTCTTAATTATGGATACTAGACACTGGTAATTATATAATTAGCCTTGTATACTGTAATAAAACAGTTTGAACTACTATGATTAGTTGATTAATTATTGAGAACTTGTCACTATCTAGTTTTATTGTTGGACACCCCTATTGCTGCAATCCAGTGTACTCATATTTCCCGTGAACTGGAATTCACGAACAATACAAGTCATATTTATGAGTTTCCAACCCGGGCATCCTTTTTACTTTTGAGTTGACGACTCGTAAATACGACTTGTATGATGTGTTGAACTCTATTTACATGTTGTTAACTACCTTGTAGTATTCACAATAATTATGAGCACACTGAAACGCAGCATTAGTTTAAAAATTAACAGTCAGTTTATTAATCAAAATCTTACAAATTTATGTAAGGTGCATCTAATATATCATAATCAGCGTTTCCAGTGATATCAATTTATCATAATTTTTTTTTGGCAATCTCCTTGGAAAGAGTTGGCAACTAATGCTGAAGGGGGATTTTATTGCAATTTGTACAACATAGTGGCCAACACACGTGCATGCACGCACGCACACACGCACGCATGCACGCACACACACACACATGCACAGACACACACTCACATTAGCACACACTCACATTAGCACACACACACACACACACACACACACACACACACACACACACACACACACACACACACACACACACACACACACACACACACACACACACACACACACACACACACACACACACACACACACACACACACACACACACACACACACACACACACACACACACACACACACACACACACACACATTAGCACACACACACACACACACACACACACACACACCACACACACACACACACACACACACACACACACACACACACACACACACACACACACATACACACACGTATCTGCTGAATGTCATCAGGCCAGTGAAGGTGATTCGACTGCTTGGTCGGAACACTGTTGAGGAGATTATCTTGAAGCGAGCAGAGACTAAGCTTCAACTAACCAGTGCTGTGATCGAGGGTGGCCACTTCTCTCTTGGAGCGAACAAGGACGCCCTTATTGCCGACAATAACATGCAGGTGAGATTACAACCATGCTTCAGATTTCTCCATTAAAATCCACCTCATTGTAAAATGTTAAAAAATTGTGTGTGTGTGTGCGTGCGTGCGTGCGTGCGTGCGTGCGTGCGTGCGTGGGTGGGTGTATGTGCGTGCCCACGTTCGTGTGTGTGTGTGTGCGTGCCCACGTTCGTGCATGCGCATGTGTGTACGTGCGTGTGTGGCAAAAAAAGGACCAAAATGGTTGGCTATATAACATAAGGTTATTCACACTTTTGCAAGTTACCAAACCTAACGATCAAGTTACCGAACCTAACGATCAAGTTACCGAACCTAACAATCAAGTTAGAGAACCTAACGATCAAGTTACAGAACCTAACGATCGAAGTCGATTCTTTTGATGATTTTTTACTTTTTCACAAACTGCAACTTTGAACACTGACTAACCTGATTCATGATGGACTAAATCAGTTAAGGAGGAACTTAGAGTTGAACGTTGCCTGTGTTGCCACGAATTGGCCCACGATATTACTATGTTTAAATCTTATCCCAGCTTCAAGACATCCTCAAGTTTGGAGTGGACAAACTGTTGGAGAACGAAACAAGCTCCCTGGAATCGACTGACTTTGACCACATGCTTGGTCTGACCTCTGGTGGTCAGTGGCAGAAGGAACAGCCGGTTGCTGTAATTGAATCAACACCAAAGTCAGCTGACCATGTGGTGGTCAGTACTGTTTTAAGTGACCAACAACAATCTCCTTCTGAGTGTTCTGTCCACAGGTCCTTTCCCCCATTCTGCCATCTTTCTTCATTTCTTCATATTTTCGTCCTTCTTTCTGTACAGTAAGCCCATTCATTTCCTCTCCTTTGATATTTTTCTTGTAACCTTCATTCTGTTGCCAGCTTCAAATGTCCCTTCACTTCCCCACGATGCGTCCTGACCAGTTTTTATGTCACACTTCTTTCTCCTCATACCATGTCAAGTACCTCTTCCTTGCTTATTCTTTCTGCCCAGCTTATTCTTTCTGTCCAGCTTATTCTTTCTGCCCAGCTTATTCTTTCTGTCCAGCTTATTCTTTCTGCCCAGCTTATTCTTTCTGTCCAGCTTATTCTTTCTGTGAAGCTTATTCTTTCTGTCCAGCTTGTTCTTTCTGCCCAGCTTATTCTTTCTGTCCAGCTTATTCTTTCTGTGAAGCTTATTCTTTCTGTCCAGCTTGTTCTTTCTGCCCAGCTTATTCTTTCTGTCCAGCTTATTCTTTCTGTGAAGCTTATTCTTTCTGTCCAGCTTGTTCTTTCTGCCCAGCTTATTCTTTCTGTCCAGCTTATTCTTTCTGTGAAGCTTATTCTTTCTGCCCAGCTTATTCTTTCTGTCCAGCTTATTCTTTCTGTGAAGCTTATTCTTTCTGTCCAGCTTGTTCTTTCTGCCCAGCTTATTCTTTCTGTCCAGCTTATTCTTTCTGTGAAGCTTATTCTTTCTGTGAAGCTTATTCTTTCTGTGAAGCTTATTCTTTCTGTCCAGCTTGTTCTTTCTGCCCAGCTTATTCTTTCTGCCCACCTTATTCTTTACGTCCAGCTTATTCTTTCTGCCCAGCTTATTCTTCCTGTTCAGTTTATTCTGTCTGTCCAGCTTATTACTTTCTGTCCAGCTTATTCTTTCTCTCCAGCTTATTATTTTCTGTCCAGCTTATTCTTTCTGTTCAGCTTATTCTTTCTCTCCAGCTTATTCTCTCTCTCCAGCTTATTACTTTCTGTCCAGTTCTTTCCACCCTCTATATCGATGCGTCCTGACCAGTTTTTATGTCACACTTCTTTCTCCTCATACCATGTCAAGTACCTCTTCCTTGCTTATTCTTTCTGCCCAGCTTATTCTTTCTGTCCAGCTTATTCTTTCTGCCCAGCTTATTCTTTCTGTCCAGCTTATTCTTTCTGCCCAGCTTATTCTTTCTGCCCAGCTTATTCTTTCTGTGAAGCTTATTCTTTCTGTCCAGCTTGTTCTTTCTGCCCAGCTTATTCTTTCTGTCCAGCTTATTCTTTCTGTGAAGCTTATTCTTTCTGTGAAGCTTATTCTTTCTGTGAAGCTTATTCTTTCTGTCCAGCTTGTTCTTTCTGCCCAGCTTATTCTTTCTGTGAAGCTTATTCTTTCTGCCCAGCTTATTCTTTCTGCCCAGCTTATTCTTTCTGTCCAGCTTATTCTTTCTGTGAAGCTTATTCTTTCTGTCCAGCTTGTTCTTTCTGCCCAGCTTATTCTTTCTGTCCAGCTTATTCTTTCTGTGAAGCTTATTCTTTCTGTGAAGCTTATTCTTTCTGTGAAGCTTATTCTTTCTGTCCAGCTTGTTCTTTCTGCCCAGCTTATTCTTTCTGCCCACCTTATTCTTTACGTCCAGCTTATTCTTTCTGCCCAGCTTATTCTTCCTGTTCAGTTTATTCTGTCTGTCCAGCTTATTACTTTCTGTCCAGCTTATTCTTTCTCTCCAGCTTATTACTTTCTGTCCAGCTTATTCTTTCTGTTCAGCTTATTCTTTCTCTCCAGCTTATTCTCTCTCTCCAGCTTATTACTTTCTGTCCAGTTCTTTCCACCCTCTATATCCTCATCGCAAACCTTTCCAAGCATTTGATAATTTGATTTTTAAAATACTGTGTTATTACGCATTTCTTGTAAATATCTGTTTCACAAATGTTCACAGGTTGGATTAAATTAATTCTATGAACATCTCTGACCAACTGTTTAACATTGACTTGTTGTAGGACAAAACTGCAGAAGAAAACAGTGAGTCTGAAGCCGGACCAAGTATGTACATGTTTGAAGGCAAGAATTATGCCAAAGAGTCGTCAGCCGCTGACAAGAAAGCATTTGATCAACTGCTCACTGGTGAGTGGGACCAAAACAATCTATGTTGTGATGTTTGTGTGCAAGTTCTTTCACATCACTGCCTCACTACAAGTAGCGAGGACAGTTTCATATGTGCCACTTTTAGGTTTTACCGGCTAAAGTTCTGCCATTGACTAGTGGTGATGTGACGTCACCCATTGTAGGTTTGGCTGGTTGTGGAGACACTTGCCAACTTCCTGTAGATCTTTGTCAAGGGCTGTTGGTTGTATTGTTCATGGTCGCCCTCACTGGCCAGTCACTTCAGGGGCTCCACTGAGGTTTGATAACAGGCAGAGTGGGAAACATGCATATTTGTGGTAGAGGGCATTGTTTTTATATTAAGTATTTGGTGCAGTCATGTGACCAAGCCAGAATCATTCACATGATGTCATAATCAGGTAGTGTGTTATCTCTGTAATGGTTGACACTGAATCATGCTCGCTTGACAGGTAATCAGGTAACATTGGCAGCAGCTTGTATTACAATATATTTCTGATACAGCATAAAACGCATCCTACTGTGTCTGCAGCTCAGATAGCTCTGAGGATTGAGACTTCAACGAGCGATAGACCTCTGAGACGGAACAAACTCACCACCCTAGCTGGTCCACTGCCTGAGTTACCGCGGAAACCACGCAGGCAGATGACACCAGCAGAGTTGGAAGAACGGCGTAGAAAGGTACGTGGATGCAACGATTTCATGTTCTTCCTTGTGCTGAACATTTATTTATACATTTACGACACATACGAATCGTTCTGATTACTTTTTTATTCACAGCAAAGCAGCAAGAGTATACCTGACCTTTTAACCTCATCTGGGGACTTGTTCTCGATGTTGGAGTGCTATTTTTTTGTATATATATATATATATATATATATATATATATATATATATATATGTGTGTGTGTTACAGTCAATCTGCGTAATCAGTCATTTTCGCGTAATGACTGACGTGATTAGGCACTGAATTTCACTTAGGCATTTCGTGAAATGACTGATAATTTCAGTCATTACATGAAATGACTGGAAAAGAGGTGCAGTCATTTCACGTAATGACTGAAACAGTGTTTCCCCTGGTTAAGGACAAGTAATATGGGCAAACTTGCTGTTTTTTCATCTACCTAGCCAGATATTTTCAGAAATTGCCACCTAGCAGCTATCTATTTCTCACACTCAAAAATATTTTTTATATTGTGATGAAATTATGATTTAAGATTATTGTTCGGATTCACTTTAGATCGTGTAGAACACCATGAATTGAAGTTACTCCACATGGTCTAAACCACTTATCATCAAATTAATGTTCTTATTCCTAGGTGCGCTTTGTGCCATTATACCCAGAGCAAACACTGCGCAGTATCAATTACGATTTGTCTTCTATTGTGTATCTTAAATTGAATGTTGGACATGTAGAATGTCCTATTGTTTTTGTGGAGTCAGGACATTGTGTCCTATTGATTTCAGAGGTTCAGGACATTTTATCCTATCACTTCTGTTTTCAGTGTGCATCACTGTGTATTTCGTTTCTTTATCAACTTCTCGATATCACTGCATTGAAACATTTGATACCTGCGAAACATAAGAACATATTTAAACTATTATCCAATTTTAATTATAAACTACCTAAGCCAAAATGGTGAGAATAAATAAAAAATATATATATTGTAATATGTTGTAATTGTAATATACTCATAATCATGATATTAATCAATGTGTCTTTTATAGTAAACTTAGCAATTGGTTTAACTTCCATTTTAAATTAATTTGTTTGCATGGCTTAATGTGGCAAATCATGAAAGGCCTTCTTGACTTTTGTGAGACAGCATTGACGGCTTTCATTTGTGCTGTCGTGCAATTCATGACTAACCGAAGAAAGACACTTTAATTGGTTTACATAAAGAGAGGAAGAATTTAACAGAGAAAGTGGTGGATATTAACTGGAGGCTTCTTACTGAGAAAACCTTTAAAGGGAATTACCTATGTGGCTTCAATGTGCAGACCAATGAATGAAGGTGTGACATTTGAATACACCATTACCAAATCAAAATGAAACCACATCATGTTATGCAAGCCACCAAAATTGCATGTGGGGCTGTGGAGTAATTTATGACAAAATTCTGGTATGATGTCATTACTGCATAATTACATGTTAGCGATGGTACATTTGGAAGATTATTTAACTTTATCTTTCCACCCATACCTCATTTATTATAATAATAGGCAGAGCGTAGTCTCGTAGAGATGATGCTGATGCGCCCTGTTGTCAATTTGGGCGCATCAGCATCGTCTCTACGAGACTACGCTCTGCATAATTACATGTTAGCGATGGTACATTTGGAAGATTATTTAACTTTATCTTTCCACCCATACCTCATTTATTATAGGTTGGAATATTTGCATTGATTAAATGGACTACTATCTACCCCTCAAATTGTGAAATGTCTGGTAAATTTATCGCACTCAAGAAACAATGTTCAGCATAAGAAACCACAGATAAAAATTGGTTCTTGCTGAGTATGTAGTATCTGTGGCGTGACTTCGAAGATTCATCAGATGCTGCAAGCTTGAGATGTTCTATAGCATTGAAATATTCCACTTTGGGAATTATATGTTTTTGACATATTTGAAACCTTTTGTAAAGTTCTTCCTTAAATTGTACTTTGTAATTATCCTGTGCCACTGTGATAGCTATGCCAAGGGGCAAGTGATTAAAACCTACTGATTGTGTTCTTTTTATAGGGACAGGCAATGCACAATAGCCAATTGAGACAGTCACCATTGTCAGGCAATTAGCGTTCCCAGTTGGAGAATGGTTGGGTCATCCATTACCTGTCCATCAAATCAGAGAACATTAGTGAGATAGCTGTCAATCAAAGTGTCAGGTGGAGGGTTAGAATCTTGGGAGGGTTGGAATCTTACACCCAGAGAGGGATATATTATTAGCAAAATGTTGCAAATATATAGCAAATATTTATTCACTTTGTTTATCTACTTGAGTAATGTGAATGTCTGAAGAATTATGAAAGCTGACATTAATGCACAATTAACATTGGAACAATATATAATGACAAAAGTGCACAAATTGTTATTACACAGTATGACTGAAATGGTCACCAGTCAAACTGTGTAAGAACAGTGCCTTATTTCCAGTCATCTTGCGTAATGTCTGGAATTTTCAGTCATTTTGCGAAATGCCTGAGTGAAACAGTCATTTCGCGTAATGCCTAAACATGTCAGTCATTACGCAAAATGACTGATTACGCGGATTGACTGTAACATATATATATATATATATATATATATATATATATTTCTGTCCTACACGGATGAATGTTTGTGCTTTAGTATTGTCATGAGATTACCAAGAATAGTTTTCGTAGATGTTCCTCCCAACTTGGAACTGCACTGCTTCACTGTTGCATTGCTGTCATTTCCCAGCGGGCAGAGAATGTGGCTAGACGGGCTGCGGAGGCGGAAGAAGAAGAAATTAGGATTGCCCAAGAAATGAAGACACAGAGGTATAGGTCTTAACCCATTTCGCTCTTACATGGACAGTTTATTGTGCACAAACTTACATTGTTTATGTAAAAATTTCCTCTCATGAACTATCATATAGGGACTATTTCCTCTCGTATAGAGCCCATCTCCACTACAACTATCATATATAGTTTCTAATAGACATGCAGTGCTTGTGTGCTAAGGGATGTGTTCATGTCTATCAGGTTCTCAAATGGGGCAAAAGTTAATAAATATAGCGCAAAGTTTTAGGCAAGCACAATAAATATTAACATGTGCTATTGTTTACACAAAAATGTTTTAATACTTTATTGATCTTTACATGTGGGTCTGATGCTAATGCTTAGTAATTGTGTGCCTTCACACCTGAACATGTTTGGTTTCAATTTTGAAAAAGGGGGATTCTGTTTGGTATTTAGCTTCTGTTGGAAGCTGTATGGTGTGTGTGTGTGTGTGTGTGTGTGCGTGCATGCTGAGTGCGTGCATGCGTGCATGTGTGTCATAGATATTCAATCACAATCTGTTAGTATGACCATGTTCTTCAAATGTTGTAATTGTCTTGATGTACTGATCAAATAAATTAACTGTAATGTAATACACTGTGATTAATTTGTAATTGTTGATTAGGACTGAGTTGTGGGCAAGGAACAGCTACGTATCATGTAACCTCTCAACCGGTGGGAGTGATGGAGAGACAGACTCAGGGGAGGAGGAAGAGGAGGACGACACTGTGGCCTGTGACATACAGTACATTGTCGGTGATGTCACTCACCCACAGCATTCTGGGAATGGTGACACCATAGCAGTACACTGTGTTGGTACGAGCTCATCGTAGTTTCTTATTTATTATTATGACAATTGTCTGATTCAATCTTGCATCTCGCAGTCTTGACAGCCTTCATGAGCAGCTGACTCTTATGCTCACCTTCACCATTTCTTTGATTGTTCAGCATAATTCCTGCCACTTTGTTCTCGTTCTCATGATCTTACACAGCTGCTTCGTCATAAGTTACATTTGGCTACTGTTGAATGGCAGTGTTTCGCAGTAGCCTTTCGAAGTGCATTGTAACAATTGTTGTTGTGTTTTGAGGCACCAGTTCAAACTTGGCAGGGCCAGTTCAAACTTGGCAGGGCCAGTTCAAAATGGAACGGCCAGTTCAAAACAATCCGGGTTTGCTAATTTTTTTTACAAATTTCAGACACTGGATGGAACAGCACGTACTGTTAACATGATAATTGGACTGAAATATTCAGATTAAACAAATAAACGTCAAATTATGTGTGAAATATTAGGGTTCATTAAAACACATTTCGGCAGTCAAGATGTTATAATAGATCTAGTCTATACCATATAACTTAATTATCTACGCGACTTGTACCAGTGATAACGATGTGTTGTTTTATTTCAGATGACTCGGGGCGATGGGGTCAGGGTGGACTGTTCTCTGCCCTGTCCAGGCGTTCATCTGTGCCTGAAGACCAGTACACACTGGCAGGACGCATGAAAGGTACCTTACCTTAAAATACCATAAGATGGTTCTGATCACAGGACTCCTCATTGATCAAAATCTTCATCATCATCTATTAATAGTTTAAGAGTTCCGATTCCAATTTTTAAAGGAGCTTAAAAATTATATAAAATTGCATGGTTGGACCAGAATTGGTCCGGGCGGTTTTTAAATGAATTTATGGATTTTACCTGTACAGCTGTACGGCTGTTTCAGAGAGGGAATTCCAAGGTTCAGTCACTCTGAGAGGGACATTTTTTTTCTTATATTTGATATTTAAGTAAAAAAAATTAGCATATGGCCTCTATTCCCCGTCCGGAAAGATGCTTCATCCCATTTTAAAAGTTTAGGTGATGATTCATAATTTTAAAAACTTCAATCAAATCTCCTCGTAGACATCTATAAGCTAATGAGGGTAGTTTTAATGAGTTTAATCTTTCTATTTAAGTTACGTTACTCATCCCTGGTAATTCTTTTGTTGCTCTTCTTTTGTATTGCAATAATGTGTTTTTTTGTAAAGGTACCATCCTGCTATGGCGTTGTCAAGATGCGTTCTTACCATTGTTTTATATAATAGCAAGAACGTACTTTTGTCTAGAAATTGGAAAGTTCTGCAAATTATTTTTGTCATCTTTGTTGCTTTGTTTACAACTTGATTAATGTGATCATCAAAGGAGAGCTTTGTGTCTACAGTAACCCCTAAGTCATTTTGTTTTTTAATTGCGTCGAGCGGATGTATGGTGGTGTTAAGTGTAATAGAATATTTGATTGCTCCAACATTATTTTTACCAATAGTCATATGTTTGCATTTGTCAAGATGATATTTTAATAACCACTTATCACTCCACTGCTCTAAGATATGTAGGTCATGTTGTAAGATGTCCTGGTCATTTTTAAAACCGAACCCTGATGTACCATAGCACTTGTTACTGTAACACTGGTTTCTGTGGCAATAGTTACAATCTGAATGGGATTAATTATTTATTAATTATGGTTTCATTATATTGCTATATTGTACATTTATTTTAAAATAATTATTGTTAGTAGTAGTATTTTAATCGATTTATTTGTTTATTTAGCAATCCTAGACCATTTTATTAATTTTTCGTATGCTGTGAAGTACCACAAACAATCTTGGATTTGGAGCTATGTCAAATAAAATATATTATTATTACTATTGTTGCAATAGTTACTGCTGCACTAGCTGGTGAATAACCTGTGAAAACCTTTGCTCTGGAAAGAAACAAGGCACTAATGTGTGCACTGGTGAATAACTGTCAGTTGAGAAACATACTGTGCTTGTAATTATCATTGTGAAGAGCTATAGATTTAGAAAGTACCAAAGTTGTAGGTGAATATAACTTTTTCTCAGAACTTCAGTTATACAGTAGAATAGTCTTTCATCGTATTATTCCTGTCTTTCTCCTGTCCCAGATCTTGCACTTGGGGATGTGCATCTCGTTGCCATTGATGACCGTGTCAGTAGAGATGGGGGCCATGATTATGTGAGTATAACTTGTTAACTTCAGTGTTTAAAAAAAAACAAGCTGGTTCTTTTAGGTGGCAAAGTGTAATACTTGCAAACACACATACTGCTCTGAGATTCCTCAGTCTAGTGTAAGTTCTGGCTCCCATTAAAGTGTGTCCAGTTCTATGATGACCACTTTTGATAAATACACACAAAATCACATATAATATACATTCATTGTATGTTGTTCTGTGTCCAGTGCGCACTCATCGTGGCCCAGCACCGAGGTAGACAGAACAATCTGAGTGGCATCAAGCTGACTGCACTGAGCGAAGGACTCATGAAGCTCTATAAAGCTGCAAGAGACAAGAAAGGTAGGTAACATGTTAGAACATTGTCGTCTAAATTAATAATGAGCACCTGTCTCTAGAGAATGATGGATATAGATGATTGAGTGGTCTTTATGCAGTAATTACAGCATGGCTGAATGCTTCCCAGAGCAGTTGAATTGGCATTGGAGTGCAGTTGAGGTCAGCCAGGGGGTGAAGTGTAAAGTGTGTTGAGTGGTCATACGAACTGGTTGCCATAAAGTGTAAAAACTTTACTTTCATTTTAACATTTAACATTTTAACTGTTTCAAAGTTTTTTGTTTTTACTTGTTTTGTTTTGACTGATTTTGCCTGAGAAACCACTAATGTTTGTTTAGCAATATTATATTATGGTTTTTTATACTAATTTTTTTTCATTAAAACCATCCTTTCTGGATAGATAGAGGGAGGAGAGAGAGAGAGTGAGATGTCTTATACTGACATTACGTTTTATGTAAATAACTTTTCTCACAAGATGTGGAAAAGATATATAATTTTGTACAATTAAGAATAATTATTAATTCTGTGATATTGTTGACCGACTCTTGGAAATGTATGTTTGTTGTTCAACAGCCAGTGTTCACCTGGCAAGAATTGGACACAACACACCCAGTTTCAACTGGTATGGCACCGAGAGGTTGATCCGGAAACATCTCGCATCCAGAGGCATCCCTACCTACATGTATCCTGCGTCTGTAGAACCTAACTTTGGTTGCTACCTATATAATAATAATACACTGGACTCAGCTGTTATCTTTTTCATGTTCACACATAATGATAAGTAGAAAAAACCAGCAGTATGATTGTAATACAAAATGATATATTAATTTTAGTTTTTTTGTATAGGTATTTTGTTTAGGAAATATTGTTTACAAATTGAGGGTTCAAATGTATGGTAAGTCATGCTAATGTAATGGGCAGATAATGTCTGTTAAGCTTACTGGCGTGTTTAAAGTAAAAGGTATTGGTATTATAGTGGTAGATAAGGTCGGACCACTGGAAAGCAACAGTAAAAACATAATTTCAGATGGGTTCCAAATGGCAGAGGTCCTGAATGAGTATTTCAGCTCAGTTTTTACCACAGAAGATATCAGCTCACTTCCAGTTCCATTGACTAAATTTGAGGGCAATACATCAGAATATTTAGGGCAGTTATTTGTAACTCCTGAAATGATAGCAAAGAAAATTAAGAAGATGAAAGATAATAAATCACCTGGAGTTGATGGGATACCACCAAAACTGCTAAAGGAAATTGTTGATCAAATTAGTACACCACTTGCAAACTTATTTAACTTGTCACTAGAAGAAGGAATAGTTCCTTCAGAATGGAAAGAAGCAAACATTACGCCGCTGTTTAAGAAGGGATCGAGGAAGAAGCCAGAAAATTACAGACCAGTGAGTTTAACATCAGTTGTATGTAAATTACTTGAAACATTAATTAGAGACCACATGGTGGAATTCCTCATAAAACATAAATTAATAAATACATCTCAACATGGATTCCTAAAAGCAAGGTCATGTCTAACCAATCTCTTGTTTTTTAGAAGAAATTACAAAGTGGGTAGATCACGGGTCACCAGTGGATGTTGTTTACTTAGATTTTCAGAAAGCTTTCGATAAAGTGCCACATCAAAGATTGTTACTTAAACTAAAAGCCCATGGTATAGGCAATGATGTAATCAACTGGATAGAAAAGTGGCTTACACACAGAAGACAGAGAGTAATAGTAGATGGTAAGATTTCAAACTGGAAATCTGTTTTGAGTGGGGTACCACAGGGATCAGTGTTAGGCCCTATACTGTTTTTAATATATATAAATGATTTGGAGGATGACATATCTAGCAAAGTACTCAAATTTGCAGATGACACAAAAGTATTCAGAAAGGTTTCTAATGATACAGATAAACAAAGTTTACAGGATGATCTAGAAAAATTAGTTAAATGGTCAGAAAAATGGCAAATGTTATTCAATTTTTGGAAGTGTAAATGTATACACATAGGACATGGGAATATGGACGAGGAATATAAAATGGGGGATGTTGTACTAGGTAGAACCACACAAGAAAAGGATTTAGGAGTAACATTTAATGCTGACATGAAAGTTTCAGAGCAATGTGGGATTGCTGCTTCGAAAGGAAATCAAATTCTAGGCCTAATTAGGAGAACTATCACGTATAAGGAGAAACATCTAATTGTACCCCTGTACAAAGCAATAGTTAGACCACATTTGGAATATTGTATTCAAGCATGGAGGCCATATTGTAAAAAAGACATAGATAAGCTAGAACGAATACAACGAAGAGCAACTAAGATGATTCCAGAATTAAGAGACCTTAGTTATGAAAGTCGCTTATTACAATGTGGTTTGACAACACTAGAGACCAGGAGACTAAGAGGAGACCAAATAGAAGTGTTTAAAATAGTGAACGGTTATGAGGATGTTGATAGGAATATGTTCTTCAAACTTAAAGAAGGCAGTAGAACTAGAGGACACAAAGCAGCATTAGTTAAGGAGCAGTGTAGGTTGGACATGAGAAAGTACAGAGGGTGATAAATGAATGGAACAAACTGCCAAACGATTGTGTTAATGCTAGTAGTGTGAATATGTTTAAAAATAGAATTGACAGATATATGATAAGGGCGGGCTACACATAGATGAGAAAATTGTTGGACTCTCGATAAGCCAATGGCTTCCTTGTCCACTTGCCATCTGGAACTTGTTGTTCGAGATGGCAATCTTGTTAAATCTATTGTGAAATATGAATGCAAGACCTTTGACAGAAAATAAGTTATTATTTCTCCCGAAAACAAGCTCAGAAAAGGAAAACCACAGAAGAAAATGTGGCAAGTACATCTAGAGGTTGGTATATTTGCAATTTGTTTTCTGGATAAAAAAATTTTTGCATCCACTAAGATTATTTTATCATGATTCTGTTGCCACAAACATAAATAGTTGAACTTAAAATTTATGTTCTGTTTGTGTATTTCTGCCTAATTAAATCATTGTACTATATATACGTATATATAAAACTAGTTAAAATGTTGAGCAGTTGTTGCATTCCACTAATTAAACCATGTAAACATAAATTCAGTAAAACCCATTTGGTGGCACTGATTTGGAAAATGGTGCATAGTTTTTCTTACAATGATTTAGAAGTGGCTGTTGCATTTATGATCAGAGCTAATAGCCCAGAAATATGTGATCCTACAGGAAAATAAAAGAATAGCGTGCTTAAAATGTTTGAAATACAACCTTCATCCATTCATTATGATAACGTATTAATGCATATTGTGCATTGAATTTATCTGTAATTTTGCATTATTTATTTTGAAATGTCAGTTTATGGTGTTGTACAGCATACATGTTGAGCTTGACTGAAATTTTATTAATATTAAATGTCATGATGAAACATTCTTCTGAAGACATGCCAACAAGTGGTAAAAGTCGCAGGAAAACTGGTGGCGCCACCAGTGGCAGGTTACCACATCACTTACCGAACTTCATGGCGGATGTGGCGGTCTACTTCCACAATGTCCCAGATGATCGCACCAGGAAGCTCTCGAGATATCTCGTTGCATATCCTTTTTGGATGACAGAAGCAGAAATGTTTATATCTTCATCTAGCCGTCCAGAGGATGAGTCCCATTGAAGTGTTTATGATACTTCTCCACTGGTGCCTGTCCCGCATAACTTTTAGAAAAAGGTAAATTCTATTTTGTCACGGTATCCACTCGGGACCAACCGAGGTGCATTACACTTAACACCCTGGCAAACTTCTTAATTTTAACACCAACTCATCTTATCTGGGAAGTATTCAGGCATGCTGCAATTACTGTGCAAAGAGTATTCATTCATATATATATATATATATATATATATATATATATATATAAGAGTATTCATTCATATATATATATATATATATATATATATATATATATCCATCACTGTCAAGTTGTTATTCCAAATTCAGTGCTGTCAGTGCTTTGGTTGCCAAATAATGAACAAGCATTCTCATCATTTATCTACTTCTGGAACAGTGACCTGTTAATTGGACTCGCCTCTGCCTATTGTTGTTTCTGAAATATTTCGTAAAATTCTCTATTTTTCAGCGTTGTGTCTCAAAGATGTTTGTTTATATTTTTTAAGCGAAACAAAAGTCATGGTTTTGGGGCTATGCACCTAAAAGAGATTAAAAAAAACTAACCATGTGCAACTAAAATCAAGAATACCATACCAGTTGTTTACTCAGAATGTGTTCTAAAAGTGGTAGATTCTGGTCATTTCTGTGAATGACCAAGGGCTGACACGTTAACCAAAGCGACCAGTTAGCGCATGGCTAGTTCTATGAAATCAGGGTAACCTAGACTACAAGTGACATTAAGAGAGGCTGGCATGCACAAAACAAATGCAAAGTCTTCAACAAATATGTTAGTTTGCCAAACACAGGACTAGTTTAATTAACAAAGGCCAAAATATGTTACAAATAAGTCAAATTTGTATGCAAATAGCATGGCCATACCTATTGGGAAGTATAATCTTAAATAGGTGTATACAAATATATTTTCATTTGGTGAGCGAATATTACCACAATACCACACCCGTGACGTAACATTATCTAACAGTATGGCACGGCCCATGAAATCAAAATGATGTGTGTTCAACAAGATTTTCCTAGTAAACCACAGGCATAATACTCTTATATAAATGGTTATGTTTTGGTAACTCTTATAGGTGCACAGGCCAAAAACCATGACTTTTGTTTCGCTTTAAATGGTGATGATAGAAAAACTGAAACGATGTCAGAAAAAATATTACATTTCTGTTTCAATTTCAAGCTTGCCTGCTTATTTATGCACAAACGCACACCATTCTTTATCTATAGATTGACCTTAATGATGGTTACTTACAATGGAGACATACATGGAAGTGTCCAGAAGAACACTGTTGTCGTGACAACGAGCACGAGTGATGACAAGCACTTACAGGTAGGTAGTGTCATCTCTCACCTAGGTGACACCATTAGCTCTCAGTCAGGTGTCATGACGACTGACACATTTGACACTGCCACTATTTGTAACCAACTGAGATGTCAATACTAATACACTCAGTGTCACAACACTCCTTAAAATTGCCATTCAGTTAATCAGTGAGAATTGTTTACATTCCCTTTTTTATTACCACATTGTAGCTGTCCACTGACCTTGCTGAATGTGAAACATACGTGATGTAGAAGCAGGTTGGCTGTTTCACAATCCGTGATGACAGCAACGCTTAGAGATAACAATGATAGTTAGATAACATTTTATCATCGCAGTTGAAGAAAACAATTGCATGTGAAACTGATGCATGCTGGTCCAAGTCAAATTATGTTGTGTTCACACAGCCAGTAACATTGTTACATTAATGTTCACACAACCATTAACATTGTTATGTGGTGTTCACACAACCAGTAACATTGTTACGTTGTGTTCACACAGCCAGTAACATTGTTACGTTGTGTTCACACAGCCATTAGCATTGTTACGTTGTGTTCACACAGCCAGTAACATTGTTACGTTGTGTTCACACAACCAGTAACATTGTTATGTTGTGTTCACACAGCCAGTAACATTGTTACGTTGTGTTCACACAGCCATTAACATTGTTACGTTGTGTTCACACAACCAGTAACATTGTTACGTTGTGTTCACACAGCCATTAGCATTGTTACGTTGTGTTCACACAACCAGTAACATTGTTACGTTGTGTTCACACAGCCATTAGCATTGTTACGTTGTGTTCACACAGCCATTAGCATTGTTACGTTGTGTTCACACAACCAGTAACATTGTTATGTTGTGTTCACACAGCCAGTAACATTGTTACGTTGTGTTCACACAGCCAGTAACATTGTTACATTGTGTTCACACAGCCAGTAACAGTGTTACGTTGTGTTCACACAGCCAGTAACATTGTTACGTTGTGTTCACACAGCCATTAGCATTGTTACGTTGTGTTCACACAACCAGTAACATTGTTATGTGGTGTTCACACAACCAGTAACATTGTTACGTTGTGTTCACACAGCCATTAGCATTGTTACGTTGTGTTCACACAGCCAGTAGCATTGTTACGTTGTGTTCACACAGCCAGTAACAGTGTTACGTTGTGTTCACACAGCCAGTTACATTGTTATGTTGTGTTCACACAACCAATAACATTGTTACGTTGTGTTCACACAGCCAGTAATATTGTTACGTTGTGTTCACACTGCCAGTAACACTGTTACGTTGTGTTCACACAGCCAATAACATTGTTATTTTGTCTTCACACAGCCTGTAACATTGTTACATTGTCTTCACACAGCCAATAATTGTTATGTTGCAAACCCTCAGAATAGTTTTTCTTTTATTTTTCAAATCAAGCTTAATTAGTAAGATACATGTTAAAAAAAACTTTTATATATGTGTTTTGTGGGTTTTCATTTTCTTCCAAGAATGATCAGAAATTTGTGTGTAGCTATATTGTGTAGATATATCTTATGTAATAAGGAACCATTATGCTAGTAAAATTGTTGTCACATTGAGTAATGAATACTATATCACATACACTACACTAGAAAAGTTATTCAATTCACTTTGATATTTTACAAATCTGTCATGTCACAATTTATTGTGAAACACGCTGTATTAAACAAAACACTATGGCGAGTACAGTGGAAAAAAATTACAATTATCAAAATATTACACAGCTAAATAATATTCCCGTAATAACAATCTCCATTATTATCACAACAATTAATGTATGCACAAATTCATGTGCTACAGCCGTTAATCAAATATGTGTACAGACTAGCAAGCCACTGACATTGATGGAAGACTTTTGTGGCTGATTATCTGTCTTCCTCCAGATATGAACCCTGTTTTGTTCGGTCTGACAGCCACATGATTTAATAATGTAGACAATTATCGATTTCAGTGTTAGAAATGAGCCACGCCACAGTTGAGGTACTGAGTGAGAAGGTGCAATCAATATGGTGTGGCGACATAAAATACAGTGCTTGTACTTTTTTAATTGATTATTTTCTAGCATAAGGCAGATGTGACTGGGCGATTCTTGTAATTAATTATCAATTCATTCCAAAGTAACCATGTAAGCCTGATGAATTTGCGCATAAACTTATTTGAATATTAGTTTATATGTTATATAATCTTCTTTCTTTGCACATGCAGCTGTACGATGTAGTTGAATAGGAAACTCCAACCTTTCAGCATTGATCATACAGTATACATAATGCCTGAAAGTATGATTGCATGTAGGCAGAGTACACAAATATACATAAGTACAGACATAGTTACAGAATGTTTTCATTTGTTGCCAAAAACAAGACCTCTTTCAGTGTTTCGCAAATTGTTTTTACTCAGCGGATGCGTAAAATTCAACCACAACATTCAATAATTGGGCGTATTTACTGAAAACCAAACTTCTGTTCTTGTATTCAGTCAATAAAATAGATGGAAATTATTGACAATATTGTAACGCAGCAATGGAATGTCAAAGTACAATAATATTATACCAAAGCGAAAACAGTTGTGGCCACGTAACCCTGTGTGTGATTCCTTAGAGCTTATTGTCTGGCCCCACATAACCCTGTGTGTGCTTCCTTAGAGCTTAAGGTCTGGCCCCACATAACCCTGTGTATGCTTCCTTAGAGCTTAAGGTCTGGCCCCACATAACTCTGTGTGTGCTTCCTTAGAGCGTAAGGTCTGGCCCCACATAACCCTGTGTGTGCTTCCTTAGAGCTTAAGGTCTGGCCCCACGTAACCCTGTGTGTGCTTCCTTAGAGCTTAAGGTCTGGCCCCACATAACCCTGTGTATGCTTCATTAGAGCTTAAGGTCTGGCCCCATTTAACCCTGTGTGTGCTTCATTAGAGCTTAAGGTCTGGCTCCACATAACCCTATGTATGCTTCCTTAGAGCTTAAGGTCTGGCCCCACATAACCCTGTGTATTCTTCCTTAGTCTTAGAGCTTAAGGTCTGGCCCCACATAACTCTGTGTGTGCTTCCTTAGAGCGTAAGGTCTGGCCCCACATAACCCTGTGTGTGCTTTCTTAGAGCTTAAGGTCTGGCCCCACGTAACCATGTGTATGCTTCCTTAGTCTTAGAGCTTAAGGTCTGGCCTCACATAACCCTGTGTGTGCTTCCTTAGAGCGTAAGGTCTGGTCTCACATAACCCTGTGTGTGCTTCCTTAGAGCTTACGGTCAAGTTCCTCAGGATTGTAATAATTCAATAGTGCTGAATCACATTCAGGTGAAATAATAAATATTTATGAAGATTAAGTATTCATTTTGGCAATGATGCTTAGTAAACATGGTACAATTAGTGATGCTTAGTCTACAAAGAGAATGCAGTAGATTGATAGGTTATTCCTGCTTCCAAGAAAAAAGTCTACATGCTACAACGAGAGTGCAGTGGGTTCATAAGTTATTCCTGCTTCCAAGAAAACAAATCTACGTGCTACAACGAGAGTGCAGTAGGTTCATAGGTTATTCCTGCTTCCAAGTAAACAAATCTACATGCTACAACGAGAGTGCAGTTGGTTGATAGGTTATTCCTGCTTCCAAGAAAACAAATCTACGTGCTACAACGAGAGTGCAGTAGGTTGATAGGTTATTCCTGCTTCCAAGAAAACAAGTCTACGTGCTACAATGAGAGTGCAGTAGGTTGATAGGTTATTCCTGCTTCGAAGAAAACAAGTCTACGTGCTATAACGAGAGTGCAGTAGGTTGATAGGTTATTCCTGCTTCCAAGTAAACAAATCTACATGCTACAACGAGAGTGCAGTTGGTTGATAGGTTATTCCTGCTTCCAAGAAAACAAATCTACGTGCTACAACGAGAGTGCAGTAGGTTGATAGGTTATTCCTGCTTCGAAGAAAACAAGACTACGTGCTACAACGAGAGTGCAGTTGGTTGATAGGTTATTCCTGCTTCCAAGAAAACAAGTCTACGTGCTATAACGAGAGTGCAGTTGGTTGATAGGTTATTCCTGCTTCCAAGAAAACAAGTCTACGTGCTACAACGAGAGTGCAGTAGGTTGATAGGTTATTCCTGCTTCCAAAAAAACAAGACTACGTGCTACAACGAGAGTGCAGTTGGTTGATAGGTTATTCCTGCTTCCAAGAAAATAAGTCTACGTGCTACAACGAGAGTGCAGTTGGTTGATAGGTTATTCCTGCTTCCAAAAAAACAAGACTACGTGCTACAACGAGAGTGCAGTAGGTTGATAGGTTATTCCTGCTTCCAAGAAAACAAGTCTACGTGCTACAACGAGAGTGCAGTAGGTTGATAGGTTATTCCTGCTTCGAAGAAAACAAGTCTACGTGCTATAACGAGAGTGCAGTAGGTTGATAGGTTATTCTTGTTTCCAAGAAAACAGATGAGGATAAAACTGCTTGTTCTAGCACAAAAGGTTTGTGCAGTTTTTCTGTACATGTAAATGACTATGTGACTAAACATGTGCAGTGTATCTAATCAGATTGATCTGAACCACACAAACCTTCAGTTACCAATATAGCAACATTAAATGTATGCATCTGCATGTAAGAAGTGGTAATGGAGAACTGTTATTGTTTGAATGACTGATTGATCAATGAACTATGTTGTAGAATCTCTTGCAGTCAGTGGATGCGGAGGGAGGTGATTGCAACAGCAATGATGTGAGAATGGAGGGAGGTGATTTTAACAGCAATGGTGTCACAGTGGTCACTGTGCAATGGCTGGAGGACTGTTTGACCAGGGGCAAGCTACTGGACACTGCAAAGTATCACATCACGGCAGACACATAAGCGGAGTCCATGATTGATAAACCCACTGGGTAGCTTAATTAATCTGTGATATCTTAGAATATAATTTGTATTTCTTGAGACTGACTTGGCTGTGCAAATGCCACTATATTTTGGTCAAATCCTGTGTGAAGATTTGCTTCGAACCATTTTATTATAGGGTTCATAAAAATAAATTATAAACAAAGTTAGTAACATAATTTTTTTATCCAAATCACATATAATTATGTGCATAAATATAGCAGTGACATTAATGAGAGTCCAACTAGTTATGGTAAATGTTAGACCATGTATTTTCAACCAGACTACTCACACATTTTAAACGGGACTGGGGTAGTAGCCTTCTACCGTACCCCTGGCATACACCCCACACAATGTGTGGAAGTACACCAAATCATATCTGCTTTTTCCCACTAGCTGTCTTTGTTGGTCATGATTATGGGAAGCACCCCCACACCAAAGAGCAATTCAAGGAAATGCCTGTCATTACTCATCCGACCATCGACGACCTGTCCACAGCTAAATAAAGTAAAGTTTCTGTATGTAGGTCTAAGTTCTTTACATGCTCATAATGTTATCAATTAGCAGAACAACCGAAAAATTATTAGTTATTGCCTACAGTTTAAGATATCGCTTTTTCTGTGTTGATGCCCCCAGGGGGGTCACTCAATACATCGAGAGTATACCATCCTTGAGAATAATTATTTCTTGACCCCCCAAAATTTTTTTTATTCCGTCAAAAAGATTTTTTTCCAAGTTGAGTGGATTGAAATATACACCCTATGACATGTAAAATATGCATTGCTCCATGATACAGATTAATTCACCAGATGACAGTTAATCCAGATTTTCTGTCTTTTCCCATCACAGGCTTCCTGTTGCTTCACTTCAAAGTCACAGGCAGCTTTTGGAAGCCTGCCAGCTGTCCTTGTTTTCGCTTCTAGGACCCAGGAGTGAGGATCAATACTAGCAGTAATCAGTGACCACTTCAGAGTGTCTTTGTATCGCTTGCAAGGTCCACCTCTTTGTTGCAGCCATACTGTTATATTATGTGATGACATCTTGGCTCAGCCCTGACTGGTGTGTACTTTGGCCTAGATACTCCTACGATGGCAGGAAACCATTAACAGTACAAACTATGACCATTTTTTGCATAAACATCTTATATAGTATAAACTATATTCTGATACATTGAACGCCCAAATGTGTTTTAATGAATCAACGTTTTTTAATATGTACTTTAATCGTTATCCGTTCTATTTGAACGATTTGAATTGAAACATTGTACGTGTGTACCTGTTGTATGTATAAAGTATATAGATGTGTGTACCTGTTGTATGTATAAAGTATGTAGATGTGTGTACCTGTTGCATGTATAAAGTATATAGATGTGTGTACCTGTTGCATGTATAAAGTATGTAGATGTGTGTACCTGTTGCATGTATAAAGTATATAGATGTTTGTACCTGTTGCATGTATAAAGTATATAGATGTGTGTACCTGTTGCATGTATAAAGTATATAGATGTGTGAATGTCTCTGATTTATGTTTGTGTAGTGTTTATGTATCAACATAATTGTCAATATATGCCAAAGGAACTACCATCCCAAATGTTGATTTCAGGTTATAACTATATGTTGTTGTTATTGGTCTACATAAAGCACTTCTTGAATCATAATTTCAAATTTGTTTAGCCTTTCATGTTAGGGACAAACATTTAATCATTGTGTTTTAAAAGGTTTATAACCCTAGGAATAACAGCCTCAAGGGGTGACACGGCAGGTGAGATGGCTTTTTTACAAAATACTTAAAATGTGTTTCCACCATATTTCTTTGTTTACCATCCAAAAAACTTTACTTTTATAATAGTTACATTCCTGTAAATCACTTTTATTCATAGGTAAAGCATATATCTTTTATGGTACAGAGTCTAATAGCTTTTGTCACAAAATCATGTTATATAGAATAAACTATATATATTCCTGTCTTCACTGCCCAAATATATTTTAATGAACTACATTTAAAATATACCTCTCACTGCACGGCTTTTGTTGCATGGGCCATATGATGTCGGTCCTTGGTGAGTAAATTAAAATGGTAATTTTTTATTGGTCTATGTTTTTTAATTAACAAAATGCAAGATGTTGCAAAATAGGAATCTAAAACATTGGATATGTACTGTAAAAGAACGAACTTTACTGACTGAACTTAATTAATAATTAATTGTTTATGCCATGCATTTATACTACCTTAGACTGTTAGTTTTGAAACAGTACCTTACTTAGAAAGGGAGCATGCATGACTTACATGCATGGGGGGTGGGTGCGAACATCTTTAACTCTGGGTGGCAAACATTTTTATTATAATTATTTCAGATTTCAGGCATATTGCGTATGATATTTTTTGTCTCTTTCTACCAGTAAAAGTAAATTTTTTGCTACCTCGATGACATGATAATTAACACCAGGATCACTGCAGTACCAGGGTCTAGAATAATATTCTAGTCTGTGTAAACAAAAATAGCCAAATTGCACAGTAAAAACCTTCAATCCTGATTTCTCAGTTTAGCATTTTTCGTGATGGCGAGTAGAACAACTGGTGTTTTTTCCCCCAGTAAATTGTCAATGTTTACACAAGGCAATAATGTAATACATCAAATTAAAGCTGAGAAATAGCTGCTGATGATGGTGTGAAAAACAAATTGTTCACCCTCTTGTGGTTGGTTTTGACATGAGTTGTCTCATATGTTCCAAGTCAAGCACGACCTATTTATGGTTGCGACCCTTTCATTAAGGCCCCATAACAGCGGATATTGCCTTGGAAATTAAGACAATCCCACATCGTTATAAGCTCCTGGTAGACCCGTCACAGGAAATGATTTTCCTTCCTCCACCAACCAATGGCTCGGTTTATTGGTTTCTCAGGCAACAGACATCCTTGCTGGTCACAAAGTATTGATTCCTCAGTCTTGCCATACCAACGCACACAGCTGACCTTTTCACGATCGAGAATGAGAAAATCAGAGCGACAGTTGTGCCAAGCAAATAGCCTCGTTACTGTTTTGCTGTCTATATAGTTACTTTCTTGTCCAGTCTAAATTGTTACTGTCTTGTCCAGTCTAAATACAGTAATGTTCTGAGATGTGCCGCACATTTTGTTTTAACCTTGCTATAATCTGTATTTAAAGGTACACATCGTAAAATCATGTTATATAGTATAAATTATATCTTCAATGCCCAAATGTTTTTTAATTATCTAAAATTGTTTACTATATTTCTATATTTTGCTGTTACATATCATGTTTACATTGCTTGCCGAAACTGGTTCGTTAAAACACATGGACAGTGAAGATATTAGAACAGATATTGTTTATACTCTACAATATGATTTTATGATACTTTTAAGACAGTTGACATCAACAAGTTGAACAACAATGTACAGGGAGGGATTAATTTATTAAAATGAAGTGTCAATACAAAACATAGGTAGCCACAGTTTTTGCTCACTAAACCAACCCCCATCACGCCATCACGTACAACCAGTCGGGTATGTTTTGTCAACGCAACACCATTTCAGTTGGTTCCAATCCCCACACAGCCCAACCAGTTGACTGCTGCCCTTCACATACCAGAAGGAATCACTTCTCACAATGTTACACCTCACAAGCCCAGCACAACTTAGCCCCACTGTCACGCACACAGAACATAGTTTGATGGCGCTTCTTGTCTTCAGCACTGAAAGCTACTCGCGTGCACACACCCAACACTAATGGCAACACCTAGACTGTTTTGCTTCGGTGGAGAAATCTTGATAAAAACGCTGAATTATTTATTGTGCCATGTGTCAAGACAAGATACGTACACATCGCTGCCTCCCTGCTATTGATGTCCTCATTACACATCTATAAATATCTCTACCAGTGGTATTTCCCCTCTTCTGAATGACATCTGCTATGATTACATTTCTCTCTTAACCAACAACCGTAAGGGCAACAGGTGAATGTAAATATAAACTTTTGGTAGAACCATTCTTGAACAGATTGTTTCCATGATCACGCATGCCGAGCTATGCCCAAACACTGCAGCAAAATTTCAAAAAATTTAAGAAATTCAATTGATGAATTACAATGCTATTGTCCCACTACGGCAAAACCTCGATATTGTTAGCAATCGCAACAGTGCACAAGTGATATGCGAAAACATGCATATATTTACACATCTCAACACTACAATTAAGTGACGACAATAAGTTTGATTGGTTATTTCGTAAGCCCAATGAATGGCAAATTATGCACTCTTTAGTTGTCGTATCAGCAGATTTATGCAATCCATAGAGGACGTGCGGAAGCAGATTTGCCAGCAAGCTCTATAATATATTACTCTAACAATACAAAGCACTTCTTCAGGTGCGCATAGACTGGTCTGTAATAAAGCATGATGTACCAATGACACGACATGCGAAATGTAAACATCTTTCCCAAATAATCAGTACAATTCATGACCGATTCCATTTGAACGATTACATCTGGAAACATGACCCAGGCTGTCCGAAACAATACATGCACCTGACATTCTTTGACGCGTCACTGGTACATGTGCATGCATGCTTATGTATATGTTTGTATGTATACATTTATTATCAAACTTACAAATACAATAACTAGACAGTACTAACTGCTCGAAGCCTATGGCGAGTGTCTGGTGAAAAAGCTACACGAGAATTTTCAATAAAATTACACGTTTCCCGGTTTTAACCTCTTTTATGATTTTTCTACATCTTGATGCATGTCTGTCAAATTTACCACACGGCAATTCAGGTTTTCAAATGCACATTTTGACCAGGAGAGCCGGATCAATACAGATCGTATTCACCAAGTGACATCCAGATATATATTTCATATATAATAATATATTAGTATGTACGTATATCGGCTTGTCATTGCTATCTATCGCGCCACTATCGCTATAAGTGTGCTGATGTAAACGACACACGATTTACGAGGACAACACCTTTAACATTCGCAGTTCGACACGTAAATATGAACATAAATAGCAACCCCTAGTGGGAGAGAGTGTCAAAAGCAAGTGAAGCTGTCGGCATTCAGCTAACTCAAGATGTCCTAGATGCACTGATAATAACCGAATGTACGACGGTCTACGCTAGCGCCTGCCCTGCCACCAATTTCTGTTGTGATACCTGCGTCAGCATCTCTATTAATTACTACAATAACGACACTGTTGATAACGAAAATGTTGCTTCTAGAATCATCTTTGTAGACTATGCCTTTACGAATACACCAAAAAGAGGTAATTAATGTCATTCGTACATGCCAAGGAGAAGCGTGGGTCCCTACGCATGTTGACAGTGCCACCAACTAAAAAAGCTCAAGAATCGATCACCACGGACAACAACGGCGACACTAGCTCTCTGCCACAAGATGGCGACACTAAGCATTGGCGGTCGCTCCTGGCTGCGCCTCAAAGTATTTGTACGTTGGGTTTTCGTATCCATTCATCTGCATCTTGGTGACGTGGCGTTCCTCCGTTGATGCATTCTGGGCGACCTCCACAAACCCGCGGCTGCTTGGTGCCATCGAGCGTTGCCGCAGGATGACAACGCCGACAACGATGACAATAAAGACGGTGATGCTGCCGATGACGATGCCGAGTGTGCTGCCAGTCTGCACGGCATTCGCCCCTTTCATTGCCTCTTTCTTCACATACGCCTACAAGTGGCAAACACAAGACATCATTTGTCAGTCCTGTCACCGTTGTTTCATTTAAATCAGCTGTTTTCTTAGTAGTCTGTAACTTAGTAAATTAACTGTAACTTAGTAAATTCAGCAAAACAGTGCAAAAGTGGCTCCATCTCTCTCTATATACTATAGCATAAGGCTATTCACAATTTATTCTTTCAATGATTTTAATCAAAGGTACACTCTTCTATTAAACCAACTGCGGATATTACTTAATATATTCACACACTGCAGATTTTTGCATCAACGAACTCAATCCGCGATGGGCTCAATGAATAGCAAAACCAGTTTTAATCCATGACAAACTGGTACAACATCTTCAACAAGAGTATGTTGAACTACAGGAGTAAAGAGGCTGGAGACAAGGAGGATGAATGACCTGGCGAAACAGATTGGGAGACAGTTCAGCTTGATAAAAAAAATCAGATTTTTTTTATTTAAATCGGATTTTTTTTATTTGATTTAAAAAAAATCTGGTATACACAATGTCATAAAATATTTGACTATCAGGCTATCTGGTGTCAATACAGCTACACAAATGTGTGCAATTTGTGCTTTTGTATTAAAAAACACACAAAACTTTGTTGATCTTGATGCTTGTAAACAATTATTTGTGTTAAATTCATATAAATCAGCAATTAAAAAAATCGGAAGTAAAACAATTTTTTTTTATAAATCAAAGAATTTTTTTGTGGAGTGATTTAAATCATGATTTAAATCAATGATTTAAATCAAATTATTTAAATCAAACAACCCTGATGAGAGCAGTGGAGGGAGAAGGCTGCCGATAGGGAGAAGGGATAGAAAGTGATAACAGCTGGGGAGGTGCAACAGTACACAAAGTAGCCCCACCACCTTATAAAGGGAACAACGAGGAAGAACTGTCCACTGACCTGTTCCTGAAGCTTCAGCTGACTGACACTCATGTGAGCAACATGGGATGACTTCTTGATGTCGACTGTCGGCAGGTTGTGCTCATCTTCCATCGTTTCGTCGTCAAATTTTTTGGCATGGAGCACCGCCGCTGTCTTCTTCAGACTCACGTGGTGCAGCACCGCTGGCTTGGCAGTCATCACCTCCTTCGCCGACTTGTTGTCTTCTGTCCAAACACAAACACTCACCTCAGTGATCTCTGTCTTACTGACCATTAATTATATAAACATTGGGGCTAGTAAACCCACAAAGTGCTTAACTTTACTTCTTCCCCTACATCAGTTGGCTCTTTAGTCATCTGCAATTATTATTTTAATTGTTACAATTCTTTTTAATGCATGTTACTAGTGGTAAATTTGCTTGACTATTTCTAGTAGGGATTCTTTCTTTATATTATTGTAGATACCCTGAATATCGAAGAATAATTTGATTTGAGGATTGCATGCAAAGCAAGCACTGGGTCTGTCCCTGTCATTAAAGGCAACGTTAAACTTAACATTAAAACAAACATTTTTATATTAAAAAAATGTCAAATAGTTACAAAGTGGTAAAAAGACAATTATCTAACTTTCTCCATTCTTCAGATCTACAACTCTGGCACATTGTTCAGAACAGATATGTATCAGACAAGATATCGATTCAATGGTTCATTAATCACCATGTAGGTCTTAGCTTCCCTGAGGAGTGCATTTACAGCAGTAGTGCATCAGAGGTGAATCCATACTGTAATTGAACAGCCCGATCATTTCTATTATGGATTTACTTTAGAAAAGTAATTTCTAAAAGTACAGTACAATAACATACTAGAGCTGTTGGAAAGCTCAGAAATAAGTAATAACAACAGAGAAATAAGTCATTATAACATAGATGTAATTAATTGTACTCATGCTGTTTTTCAACTGTGTGTCCAAGGAGGAAGGGTCACTGACCGTGCTTGGTGTTCTTTGTCTGCTGAAGTTCCTCTTTGTACTTGCGCAGGATCTTCTCGTTGTTCACCCTCTCAGGCTTCTCGATCAGATTCGCCACAAGCACGTCAACGTTGTGGAAAGTCTGCAGGAATGTATCTACAATGCAACAAATAATTTTGTATAACCAGTTATTTTATTACATATTATTTATGCTAGGTTATGTTTATTCATTTTGTCTCATGGATTTAATTTCTGAATAATTATTGTTTATGGTTTAAAAAAAATTATTTTTAATTAGTTATAATTACCATGCATGTAAAATGCCTGAGAGCAACCTTGATTGACCGTGCACTATATAAGTACTTTTATTATCACTATTCGTCACAGTGCATGCATACGAATAACTTTTAAATTCGTCTTGATCCAAACTACATATAACCTTCAATGCTGCGGTAGGCATCAAACTGACACGAAACTCTCTATAGGCTGGCTACTCAAATGAGACCTTGTAGGAACATCTGACTTAGTGACAAGTTAACAGACAACCAGTATAATCTGGTGCCAGCAGTCTGACTAAAAAGTACAAAGGGGATTTTGAGCCTGTTATATTGGCATGAGCTAACCCTCTCGGCAACTAAGAACAAAAGACATAAATTGCAAACTTCTAATATAAACAGATTACACATTGCAACACTGTCTTTGTGCACCAAAAAAAAGACAAAGTATACTGATGTATCGTGGTCTTTATTCAAAACAAGGACAAACTTTATTCAAATTGCCCCACATCCTCTTTGTACCAATTTGGACACATCTTCTCACATCTACCCCTTCAAATGATGTACATGTTTAATGTGGGGGGAGAGGTAATGTTTAGTCACTGGTACACTAACTACAAAGATATTGGTTTAATGGGTATTATTATACCAAAGCATGCGGTTTATGAATTGTTAATTGCAGTTAAGAAGGAACTGATTTTATGAGTCATACCATGTCTGTATGTTTGTAAAAAGGAGGGGTTCGTAAAAGGTAAACATGTTTGGGAATGGAAATGTCATAAAAAATGTGCTTGTACTTTTACTCGTACTCGTGAGAATGTACTCAAACTCGTACTCAACTTTTAGCAATGTACTCATACATCACTAATGTACTCGTACTCATGCAAATGTACTCAGCCCTAGGTCTGATAAGTACACACGAAGAGATTAGTCAGCCAACCCAACCTGCCAAGGCACCCAACTAAGAGATTGGGACAGATCATTATTTGTTTTTCAAAGCCCTGTATGCGAAATAATGATTCAGATTTTATCACAATGGAACACATCGTTGCATGTCATGTCACTCACTCACCTGCTATAGAGATATAATCAAATCCTACAATTTGTTTTAGAAAAAATTAACATAGCAGATGTTCCCTGTCAGATGACAACAAATACAAGATTTCATCAGCATACACAAGGATCCTTCCATCACTGAGATGCCTACACGCAGCCAGCGACGAGAACTGTTTGCCTCTGACCAGCATAACTGTTGTAGTCCTCAAATATGCTATTTCCATGTTCTCAATTATTTTTGGGAGTAGCAAAAATCCTTTGTGAAAGGTCTATCAGAGGTCTACATCCTGTAGTGGACAGACAAGGCCTAGGTGAATGGTCTAGGGGAGGGCTACATCCTGTAGTGGATGGATAAGGCCTAGGTGAATGGTCTAGGGGAGGGCTACGTCCTGTAGTGGATGGACAAGGCCTAGGTGAATGGTCTAGGGGAGGGCTACATCATGTAGTGGATGGACAAGGCCTAGGTGAATGGTCTAGGGGAGGGCTACGTCCTGTAGTGGATGGACAAGGCCTAGGTGAATGGTCTAGGGGAGGGCTACGTCCTGTAGTGGATGGACAAGGCCTAGGTGAATGGTCTAGGGGAGGGCTACGTCCTGTAGTGGACGGACAAGGCCTAGGTGAATGGTCTAGGGGAGGGCTACATCATGTAGTGGACGGACAAGGCCTAGGTGAATGGTCTAGGGGAGGGCTACATCATGTAGTGGACGGACAAGGCCTAGGTGAATGGTCTAGGGGAGGGCTACATCATGTAGTGGACGGACAAGGCCTAGGTGAATGGTCTAGGGGAGGGCTACATCCTGTAGTGGATGGACAAGGCCTAGGTGAATGGTCTAGGGGAGGTCTACATCCTGTAGTGGATGGACAAGGCCTAGGTGAATGGTCTAGGGAGGGCTACATCATGTAGTGGATGGACAAGGCCTAGGTGAATGGTCTAGAGGAGGGCTACGTCCTGTAGTGGATGGACAAGGCCTAGGTGAATGGTCTAGGGAGGGCTACGTCCTGTAGTGGATGGACAAGGCCTAGGTGAATGGTCTAGGGGAGGGCTACATCATGTAGTGGATGGACAAGGCCTAGGTGAATGGTCTAGGGGAGGGCTACATCATGTAGTGGACGGACAAGGCCTAGGTGAATGGTCTAGGGGAGGGCTACATCATGTAGTGGATGGACAAGGCCTAGGTGAATGGTCTAGGGAGGGCTACGTCCTGTAGTGGATGGACAAGGCCTAGGTGAATGGTCTAGGGAGGGCTACGTCCTGTAGTGGATGGACAAGGCCTAGGTGAATGGTCTAGGGAGGGCTACGTCCTGTAGTGGATGGACAAGGCCTAGGTGAATGGTCTAGGGGAGGGCTACGTCCTGTAGTGGATGGACAAGGCCTAGGGGAATGGTCTAGGGGAGGGCTACGTCCTGTAGTGGATGGACAAGGCCTAGGTGAATGGTCTAGGGGAGGGCTACGTCCTGTAGTGGATGGACAAGGCCTAGGTGAATGGTCTAGGGGAGGGCTACGTCCTGTAGTGGATGGACAAGGCCTAGGTGAATGGTCTAGGGGAGGGCTACGTCCTGTAGTGGATGGACAAGGCCTAGGTGAATGGTCTAGGGGAGGGCTACGTCCTGTAGTGGATGGACAAGGCCTAGGTGAATGGTCTAGGGGAGGGCTACGTCCTGTAGTGGACAGACAAGGCCTAGGTGAATGGTCTAGGGGAGGGCTACATCCTGTAGTGGACAGACAAGGCCTAGGTGAATGGTCTAGGGGAGGGCTACGTCCTGTAGTGGATGGACAAGGCCTAGGTGAATGGTCTAGGGGAGGGCTACATCCTGTAGTGGATGGACAAGGCCTAGGTGAATGGTCTAGGGGAGGGCTACATCATGTAGTGGATGGACAAGGCCTAGGTGAATGGTCTAGGGGAGGGCTACGTCCTGTAGTGGATGGATAAGGCCTAAGTGAATGGTCTAGGGGAGGGCTACATCATGTAGTGGATGGACAAGGCCTAGGTGAATGGTCTAGGGGAGGGCTACATCCTGTAGTGGATGGACAAGGCCTAGGTGAATGGTCTAGGGGAGGGCTACGTCCTGTAGTGGATGGACAAGGCCTAGGTGAATGGTCTAGGGGAGGGCTACATCCTGTAATGGATGGACAAGGCCTAGGTGAATGGTCTAGGGGAGGGCTACGTCCTGTAGTGGATGGACAAGGCCTAGGTGAATGGTCTAGGGGAGGGCTACATCATGTAGTGGATGGACAAGGCCTAGGTGAATGGTCTAGGGGAGGGCTACGTCCTGTAGTGGATGGACAAGGCCATTGTAGGCATCAAAGTGACATGAAACTTTCAATGGGCTGGTCAACCCAACCTGCCAAGGCACCCAATTAAGACATTTGGACAGATCATTATTTGTTTTTCCATAGGAGACTGTTTTTAGCCCTGTACGATTCAGATTTTATCACAATGGCACACGTTGTTGCATGTCACTCACCTGTTATAGAGATATAATAAAATTTCCATGCTCGAAATTATTTTGGGAGTAGCAAAAAAATCACAAAAAGGGGGCACCATGCCAAAAACACTGGCCCTTTATTCGTATGACATGGACTTAGAAGCGAAACAACGATCATACCAATCTGAGTGTGGATCTTCTTCTCATAGGCAGGTACCCGACTGAGCATGTCGATGGCCTGTTGGATGCGCTGGGTGAGGATCTTGAGGTGCGTCATGGTGCGCTGACGGACAACCTCCGAGGCGTCAGCATTCTCCGTGTCGCGCACGTGTTTGTAGTGATTGATGCTGTGGACGCGGTCCTTCTCCTCCACACGCAGGTAGTGCTTCAGTGCCTTCAGGATCTTGGCAGCCTGCAACCGTTACACACGTGTTACAGTCGTAACATCCACCAATGATCTCACTATTGTAACAGTTTAAAGGTGCCTCCTCAATTCGATTTTTTTACTCGTCTCATTTCAATTCATTGTGCGAAAATTCAAACCTACCTAATATCCACCACGACATGCTAGCTCATTTGTGCAACTTTTGTATAAAGTTTTTGTGAAATCATCAGACAAACTATTATATTATTTAATTCCGCATTCATAATTCGTTGAAGTGAACATGGAAATGCTGAAAACTAACAAATTTCGCATTTGATGAAAGTTTATAACTTTGTCATGTGATCGGCGAGAGGACGGAAGTCACGCCCACAATCAGCCTTGACCCCATAAAGTGTTTACTGCTTTGGATATCCACTATTTTAAGCCTTACCAGATCTAACGACTAAAGTCAATTCTTTCGATGATTTGAACAAAAATACACACTTTTTAATTAAACCGACTGCGGATATTGCTTAAACTATTCACACACTACATATTAGGACATCAATGGATTCACGATAGGCTAAATCAGTTGAGGATGCCGTTTTAAGTCACGTTACACATAAGCACACATCTTTACAGTATACACTTAACCTTTTCAGACCTGAATACATACTTCGACATACATTATAAGATAGCTGTTCAAACATGGCTTTGTATGTGCAATTACAGGTCAAAAACAGAGTTTCTAAGAGCCTCTATTGTAATCTGCCTGTGTTACCAGGAAGAGGCTTGACACTTTCTGGTGGCTAAATTTTCAATGTTTACAAGTTGCAACATAAAAGCTGCCAAAAGTTTAATTTTCATCATTAGTATTCGAAGTTACCGAGAATCGACAATTGCCGGACCATGTGGCGCTTGCAGTGGATGTTTTATTGCATCATTTCAGATCAAAAATGATGATGAATTCAAGAGATTTATGAAAGTGAGTTTGACTTAGTCGATAATTTAGCATGGAGATTGTCCCAACTCCATGTGAATTCGCCCGGGAATGACGACGAATTATACATTTCTGGTTAAAATCTGAATCTTTGATCATGTCATGTGCTCCAACAAAGTACGAGTTTACAATTATGATACGGTTGCTGTACTTGAACTCTGAGAGGAATGGATGCTGTAATTCGTACGTTTGACTAAGTGAGCACTTACATCAGGCTTGGGTTCGGTGAGGACGGCCATGTAGTGTTCCATGGAATGGCGTTTCTTCACATTCAGCTTGGCCTGGACACGTTGCTGGTGGATGGCAACAAGCTGCTTCTTCTCTGCGTCTCCCTCCTCCTCTAGGGCCTCGTACGTCTTCTGGAACCTCTGCACAAAACAAATTCCATATATACCGTGCCCCTCCACAATCATTGTATTGTTCAGAGTGCTTTGCCCCCGACAGCACCATTTCAACGTCTCTTGGAAGCATCCAGCTATGCTGGAATTGTTGCACAAAAGCCGTTCATTCTTATAATTTTGTCAGTGGAACCCCACCAGATACAGCAATATAAACCGAGATCATGTGGGGTTTGAAACTGGTCCTTTTGATTGATAGTCTGGTGCTCTGACCACAGAGCCACTATCCCATGTTTGTGTGTGTAGCACTACAGGACTTTGTCAAGGGTTATAACTAAAATGTTTCATGTTTACCTTGACATCATTAGGACAACATTTACAGCTGATGTTGTTAGGCAGAGTTGGATAGAAAAATCACTAAAATTATGCAAATCTATCGTGCTACACATCCTCGTGAGCCAGGGGTGGTAGTAGTCCTAATGTACCCTGGCATATATCATACACAATGATTGAAGTGCGCCAAACCCACTTGCTTTCTTGATCAGTCATGATTTTTGGAACAGCTCAACATCAAAGAACAATTGAAGGAAATGCTTGCCCATCCGACCAGTGACGACCGGTCCACAGCCAATTAAAGCTAAGTGCTTTGCATGTAGGTCTAAGTTCTACATTCTCGTAGTATTACTGGTTAACGCATTAGTGGAACTAATGTACTCTGCAACCCTTGGCTAAAGAGGACGATGTTGGCTACATCAAACTATCTACACCTGTAGCATCTATAACAGACACTATCACTCAAAGGTCAGACCTTTTAGTCACATCAGAAGTTGCTGTCATCCAAGATGCAGCTCCATCATCTTTCGAGATAGACAGATGCCTAAGACTGATGACCACGCCACCTAACAAATTGTTCTATTCATATTGCAATAGACAATAGAATAGGCTCTTGTTGTCAGAATATTAAACTAAATCTTGTTGATGACATGCAGAGGGCCACTTACGGCAGTGATCTCCTTGTTGAGTTTGTCTGAACCTTTGGGGTCAGTCAGCTTCATGTCGTGTACGTGCTGACGTGCAGCCGCCCACTCCTTCATCATCTACAACACACAGGGAGACTCAGTGCAACGGCACGCACCCATGCATGCATGACCACACAGACAGTCAGTGCAACGGCACGCAGACAGTCAGGGCATGGCAATGGATGCATACATAATTATATGCATGTACGCACAGAGACAGTCAGTGCGAGACAATGATTGAATTCTAATTGTGTAATTTTGTTACTAATTACAATTAAAATATAATTATAACTGATTTTTTTAGAACACTGTAATTGACCATTGTAACTGACCATTATAACTGAACTCATTCCCGGCTGCAAGAATGTATGAATTCACCTAAAACACTGTCTAAAATTAGCAGTGATTGTACATAAAATGTTCCTTTATAAACAATGCAGTTGTACACAACCTATGAACTATTGCAGCTGACCCTTTATGTAGCACTGTAATGGATTTTTTGAAGCACCATAACTGTAATTGATTTTTTTTAAGTGCTGTAATTATCGTTGAGTTTTTATGATGGTGTGTAATTGGAATTGACAATTTAATTGAACCAAACCTTGAATGACACGCACGCACACACTCACACATGGAGACAGTGACTGTGAGGCAATAACACCCATTAACACACGCAAACACACGACCACACTAATGTCAGTTCAAGGCAATGGAACACACGTATAGTATACACAATTATAGGTGAGACCTACGCCCATTCAACGGATCAAGATATTATCACCATTGATTCTACTCATTCATGTTAGTCGACGTCAGCACATATCAATATGACTACTTGTAACTAACAAGGTGTCGGTTTTGATTGATCACAATGCCACAAATACATAGTACCAACATTTGATCTCAAATATGACCAATGGTTCATAGTAGTTCACGCACACAAAATAACCAACAAAACAGTTTGTTTCCCGACATTTCAGCCACATTTAAATGTGTGACTTTCATTGCAAAACACGAAAATGTGCCACTTATAATATGGTTTATGATGTCCAATCCTACCCGTACTGCGGTTTGGGGGTTTCTTAACATAAACAAATCCAACACATCTGTAATCCAAAAAAAAATGGATAGGACTGACCTACACCCTACACCCCCCAAAAAAGTTGGGAGACACTATACACGCATTGCCAATGCAGTGAAAGTAAAGCTGATTATTGCAAAATTTCAACCAGGTAAAAAACTAAAAAATATGCACTTCAATTTTTTTTGGGTAATCCATGTAGACCATTGACCAACCTACACACATAATTTTTTTTTATTATTGGCTTTTTTATATTTACAAAGTCCTTTAGGATGTGCCTCTGAAAGGACTTTGTCCAGGTATTCAGCACTATATAAATGTACTTATTATTACATTATTAGTAGTAAAATACATATGATGGCTTGAGAGAGAAGATGAAATATAACTGACCTTTGTGACCTTCTCGTGATGATGTTTTACCAGCATCTTCTTGGCTTTCTGGAAGTACTCATGTTCGTTCATGCTGGCTGGCTTGTCATCGGGGTTGTGGATGTAGTCAACATACACGTCCTTCTTGTCCGACGTCGGCTTTGCAGATGTCGTCTTCACGTGGTTGGCTGTATCCACATCACCAATGTCGTCGATGTTGTGTTTGGCGAGGATGCCCGACACGATGTGCACTGGCTTGTGAGTATGGTGGTCCTGGACCGCAACATGCTTCTGCTTGAAGTAGTTCAGAGCTTCTCCTGCAAACACAACACACGAAAACAGTGAAGGTTCATTCCATTTACAACCACCAATTTCACTTTTTATTTCACCTGTGTTGACTTAATTTAATGTGTTTATACAACACAGACCATACTGTATTGGAACGCAGTAGCTCAGCAGTTGGAGCGCCCCAGTGTCAATCAAGAGGACTACCGAGTGTCAATCAAGAGGACTACCGAGTGTCAATCAAGAGGACTACCGAGTGTCAATCAAGAGGACTACCGAGTGTCACTCAAGAGGACTACCGAGTGTCAATCAAGAGGACTACAGAGTGTCAATCAAGAGGACTACGGTTCAAGTCGACCTGCTGCTGTTTAGAAACTTGGGTAATTTATTCATCCTACATTGCTTGCCTTTTGGAAGAGCCAACAAAAGCAGTAGACCCCTCTACCTGGGGTCTATGCCAGGGGAAGTAAAAGATCCCAAACAGGGGGTAAACTTGTAACCTGCTGTGGACTCCCATTTCTCAACCACATCAGTGACGGCAGAAGCGTCCATGACGCGGCATAGTCAATTCTGCCAACTAACTCACATCAGGACACGATTAAATGAAAACCTTACTGTAGACCCAAATCCCCATTCACACCTACAGTCTAGCTAAGCTCAGATCTGGACCAGGGTTTCTCAGGTGTGCGCACCAGAAACAGTTAGTGAATCATGGTCTTACTCAAATTCAGTCCACCCTAGAGTTGGTGCAAGTCAGTATTTGTCAGATCTATGTGCAAATACAGTGTATGCAAATTTTTCTGTAATTACTAATTTCAAAGTTAACTACACAGTTAAATTTTTTGGCTTAACCATAATATTAACAATGTTCACTTTTCACTTGTAGCCTTCTTAGCCAAACAAAATTAATCTTTATTTGGTCAGACAACAATACCTTACATTACCGGCGCATTCTTTATGAAATGATAGCCACTAAAGTGTTTATATTGTCGTGATATACAACTGCACCAACAGTTGGGCACAATGTTCACATGATAGCTCCAACCATTCATTCTACAAAATATCAAGGACATGATGGATTGACCATTTGCCTATCTACTGCAAGTGTGAATGCACTAGGCTGAACCCAGACCAGACTACTTTTTGATAAATGTGAACACAGGAACATTCTAGGCTGGCTTTAGTCAAGAAAGGCGAAGATCCATTCAGCCAAAAATGCACTATTTCAACTCAACAACGAACCTCAGCAAAATGCAATAAATACATGCTATTTATAAAACACATTTTCAGGCATTCCTATATGTATGTATGTCACTAATGTTATCCGATTGTCTTAGCGTGATCTCAAAAGATCAATAAATGAACTCAAAACAAGTATTTGAAGCATATTTCTTCTACTTATTGGGAAATTATGCCACATAACATTTATATAACAAAGTTCCAGTGCTAACATTTTATTTAATTAGCTCTGACACAGCCAAGCTCTCAGACAGACAGTTGATTTTGAAGCTGCAGGATGCATGCCCCTACATGGGGCTTGTGTGTATATATGTACATGGGTATGTGCATGCAGTGCATGCTTGTATGTATGCCTAGGCTGGCCTAAGTATCCTCAGACTGTCCCAGCCTGATTTCTCACGTGAGCACAGTGTCCTAGTCTACACAACTCCTTCCTTGTCAACTGATCAATGCCCGGTGTGTGACCCCAATTTGTCTGAACCCATATACCATGCATGCTGGTGACAGATGGGGACATTATTCCTGTCACACTTCAGAATAATTGTCCTTGTAGCTTCCATGTGACTGAAGACTGTTAAATCTTGGACCCCAGTATGGTCAGACCTCTGTGATTAGAGTTGCAATCAACACTGGTCAGTCACTCAGTGTGCTGGTACTTCCAATTTGCAGTAACCTTAATTAAACTACACCTCTATCCATCCCTATGGAGATGACTAACACTAGCAGATGCAGCAAGTCTTCCTGTGATGGCTATTCTATGTATCGTCAATGTACACAGTGACCATCAAAACATGGCACCCACACAAGTTAAAATAACTACCTTATTTTAATTTCAAATGGAACGTTTTTTGGTACACACCGTATTCGACCTACCAAGTGTACAGTAACAAGTGTACAGTAACAAGTGTACAGTACACTTGACAAAAAAAGTGGGCCATAGTGGTGCAAACTATTTAATACCAGATGGCGACACTTCAACTGTTCCACACTAGTCAATTTACAATAATTATGGGTCCTGCTGTTTAAAAAAGGGGGCGTACGCTAATTAGGGCATGTATGTTTAATAGGTCGAATACGGTATTTGCTTCATATGATGACTGATCACTGTGGAAGGTTTCAGACTGATATTTGTAATATCCTTGAACCTGTGTGTGATGTCAAATAAAATAAGGAAGTTATATTAAGTTGCATGGGTAACGTTTTTTTGTGTGTTGTCACCTTGTATATGCAAGTCAGGGTTCATACAGGGAAATAACTTAGAAAGCCTGACTTTTCCCTGACCAAAATGACAACAAATAAGACAACATCAAAATACCCTGACTTTTCCCTGACCTTGCTAAAAAAGTTGTCTTAAAGTTAGGGAATGTTTATTAAATATGACAAGGGAGCTAGTAAATTCTTTAAAAAAGACACAAAAATGTTTGCGAACACGAAAAAGCCAAAACAGAAGAGAACTATCTCTTATACTAGCAAGTAGCAACAAGCAAAGAATTTGTTTTGTGATCCTAGAAAGGCTGTTAAACCGACACCCGAAGTATTTCTGACAATCTCCCCATTAATTTACCAGGCTTCCTATGCATAAGTAATGAACATTCGCTAAATGCAAATTGATCATTGGTAAATGCCAACTCTGTTAGCCAACTGCGTACACAGACTAACCCATATGCAAGCATGCACAAAAGCTAAACATGCACGGTGGAGCACTATTTGATTTGACTACCGGTCAGCTTGCAGATTCCATGTTGCATGGAATCTGAGCTTCCAGTATCCCAGGTGGTTTTCAAGCATTTGCAAGCACTGTCATGGGATCTACATTTGGCAATACATGTGCGTGTCAACCGTGGTTCTGACATATATTGATTGTAGCGTGTAGGGAAGCATTCATTATAGCAAGAACATTACTCCACTCGATGATTACACTCTCTTTGTTCTCTTTCAGGTAGCACTCTAAATTTGTTCTACTTATCTCAACAGCTATGTAATGTTCACAGTGATTGAGTACCACATGAATCTAGGACAGAGTCATTGTGTCAATACCTACTTGTGGCACATGAGCCCTATGCCTTATCAACCACACATTGAAGGTATGTGTGGGTGCCTGCTGAGCTGCCATCCCGTCTGTGGTGTGGCATGAGTTACAGTACATACAGTGCAAGTGCTTTCAGTGCCTCACACACTGAAGCTAACCAACAAATAAGTGGAGTCATCCAACTACCCACATAAAAGCTTTAATCCTGTAAGAACCTCCACACCCACCCCTGAGCTGTTGGTTCAGTATGTAGCGTCCTTGTGAACATATGCATTTTGTCTGGTGTACTACTGCTGAAACCTAGTTACCTTGGTTAGTTTCAGCATTTGGATAGCATGATTAATATGCGTGTTTCAATCCACGGGAACATAAAATATACTACAATCTACAACTACAAAAAAGAGAAACACATATGCGTACGGCCGTGCACAGCAACAAAATAACTGCAAAGGATTTACATCCAATCAACACAACATCTGTGGAGAAAAAGTACAATTGCAAATTGATTGGTTTTATAGATACACCAGGAAAAACCAAAATAGGCATCCACCTGCCTCTAATTGTTTTCAGCACGTTACCAGAACCCCTTCGACTTCATCTGAGCAGTGTATTGCCAGTTTGTTTTCTGGCTCTGTGGCTGCATTGTTATCGTGTTTATGTTATACACTGATAGCCATGGTGCAGATATAAGTAGTTCTCATTAAAACAGAAGGTAGGTCCCAGTGCATACCAAGAAAGTGGCATTACACATGCACTGCAACACTGACACTGTGTGGTCACTACCACATTCACAGGTATTTAGCGACAAGCTGAGTCCTGCACAGTGGCTTGAATGCAGGCGGATACCATGAGAATGGCATGCATTGTATGAGGATTCACACAGGAAAACCACAGTGTCCTGATACTCATCACATTGTATTTATAATCCTATAATTTCATGACTGTTCACATGCTCTCCTGGCTGTAATATCTGATGCTACTGATTCTGAATGATCTTGAAATGATTTGTGTACTACAAATTACACTAGTGATTAAAAGTTGTGTGATAACATTTATATTGACATGTTTGATGAACTTTCAAACCAATCTAACTAAACCAATATTTGTGCCATTTATCACATTTGAAAAGACTAATAGAGGCTGCCCAAAGTGACCCATGCACCTCTAGTGGTTAATATAATTTGCTGACAACCTGTTTTCATAACAATCGTGTCAGCAAGTAAAACATCATGTCAGCAAGGAATACATCGTGTCAGCAAGGAATACATCGTACCAACAATACAGCTCACTGCTACTTAACAAAAATCATGAAAGTCATTTATTCAGCCAGCAAGGTTGGTGTGTTTAAAATACTGGACTTTGGTGGTGATATTCCTACAACTCTGGTAGGCATATTAGTATTTTGCTGTTAGTATGATGTGATTTTGACAAAGGTTGTTCTGCATGGAGTCATTGGATGTCAGAAAATTGTGGAGTTGTTGATGGTCACATCTTCTAACAATCATGCAAAATGTTAACAAGAAAAATCAACTGTGCCCGATGGAAATGGCACCTAGTATTCAAACTACAGGTAAGTGAGGGGCAAATATATCACTGAAGGAGAGGACATTCACAGGAAACCAAATCCATGCTGGCAGACAAAGACAACAATGGAGCTCTACATAACAGACAGGATGTGGCTAGACAGGCAAATAGTCTACAGCTATAAAAACTACTTTCACTGAGCTGTTGGTCATTGACAGCCCTTACTGTCCTGATGCACAGCAAGAACACATGCTATTGTCATCCATGGTTAATCAATTATGGATAGTGAACATTTTTTGTTTTTGTTTTTGCAGCGTTAAGAGAAATGTGAAGATATAAGATATAAGATATAAGAGTAGCACAGATGTTGTACATCTGTAACTGGCTGATATCTTCAGCAGGGGTCGTGGTAGCTCAGCTGTTAGAGTGCCAGATTGTCAATTGAGAGGACTGGAGTTCGAGTCCATGTGCTCGTGTTTTTAAATTTGGGCAATTTTGTTCACCCCTCTTTGCCTGTGTTTTTTTGGAAGAGACGCTAGAAGCAGTTGGTCCCTTCTGCCCAGTGTTTATGCCAGGGGAAATAAAACATCCCACACACGGGATAAATGTGTAACCTGTCCTGAACTCACTAACTCTAGAGAAAGAAAAATAATACACTAATTGGCACGATACTCAGTCGAGAGGTTTTCCAGTAATGCAACAGATAACCTTCTCTATATATCGGTAGAAAGTTACGCTGGGTTGGTGAGAAACAGCAGTGTGCAGAACCTAACTGCCATGGCCTAACACTGGAGGAATTATATCCAAGATGGCTTGACCAATGTGTTCTGCTTACTAGGTCCTAATGAGCACTCAGCAATTATGCTAGAACTGTGGAGATATTGATTAGGTTGACCTAGGCAACCATGTGGCAGACAAATAAATGAGACAATCTATCCACAATTTTTTGAGCTCTACAATGAGATCTACAATGATAGCCTATGTACTGGTTACACCAGGAAAACCTACAGACATATTATACATACATTTTTGTCCTGTTATTATCAAATACTCCATATTAATGTACCAAAACAGCAGTAGTGATTTATTATTTATTACTCTTAAAATGTAACTGGTATTAAATAGAACTGTAAGTAAAACTTACAAATCAATAAAAAAAGCCATGTTGTTTTTTACCTAGAAAATAGTCCCATATTCAGGCTGCAACATCAGAGAATATTTTATTACATCATGTTACCGCAATAGACCAATGGTACACTTGGGGACAAACCACTATTTTAGACAAATTAAGTAAAGGTAATTTTGATCATTTGTTGGCCTCCGGAAAAAAATGTAACAGGAATATGAATATTTTGAAGACTGTGCAGAAATAAAATTTTTACTGCCTGGCAAACATATATATACATGTGTATGAAGACATAATGTAGTTGTTTTAGACTCCACATGGTAGGGTCACAGGGAGTATCTTATTTGTTGATTAGCTGATGAAAAAATTACAGAATTTGATTAATTTTACTGGCAGGCTGACAAAAGAATAAAATATTAATATGCTTGATTTTCATAAGATTCAAAATACAAATTTCTGTACTGCATTGAAAAACGTCAACATTGTCATTAATGAAAAATAAATAGTGATCTGTGCCCACTAGTTGAAACAAGAAGCAGTAAGGATATCCAGGCGCCTGTCTGGCATAATCCGCAGTCTCCAGCATCCCGCTTTTGGCCTCTTGCTACCATGGAAACGAGATGAATCATCGCTGTAGTCTGCCATTATACACTGATATCAGATGCCAAACGCAACAGCCAAGCAAATGTCTCACCAATAATTTATCTCAGCTAGGCACATTCACTGCCATTACTGCACATTAATAATGCTTTTTGTAGCAAGATTGTGGTGTATTCTGAAACCTTTTGGGATGTCTTAACATGGAACATCTCTATGTTCTAATGAATGGGTAGTCATTTCTAGTGAAAACATCACCTTGTACCCTAGTTAAGATACAACGATCTCAATGATAATCATTAGTCAAAATCCATGGAACCATAAAAGACAGTGTACTGACGCTGTACCAGAACATAGTCACGTCAATGATCAATTCATACAAAACCAATTAAGTTTGCAGGAGAATATTTACCACAACTAGTTTAGCCTTGGGCAACAGAGCACATAAATCAATAGTAGCAAAGTAAATTAGCACTGGATGACTTTAGAACCAATCCATTAGAAATCCCCATGGGTGCACAAACTTTCAGTCAGCACAGAAAAATAACATGTAACCCTGACAGTAAAGTCTAATACATAAACAACTGATCATACAGTATTTAGTGTTCAGCAGATGGAAGTCATAATTTACTTCTTGAGCTACCTTTTGTTATTAGTGACAGCCATCAATATTTTTTTTATCAGTCTGGTAAAATCTAAATCATAAACATCTGCCCAGGGTCATTCAACTTAGTTTTACTGTTTTCTTTATTCCATGTGGGGGGTGCCATTCTTTATTGCTCATGACAGTTTCATAGAACGGTTAAACAGCTAGCGGGGAACAGTTAACCAGTGTGGCTCACACTGATTCATTATTTATTACTTTTAAAAACTGACTGGTGTGAAATAGAAATTAAAGGTGTTTAATCAATTTGATTTTTTTTGTCTCATTTCAAATTATGTTTGCGAAAAACCGAACCTACGTAGTATCCATTACAACAGGTTAGCTCGCTTGTGCAACTTTTGTGTGTAGTTTTTGTGAAATCATCAGACAAACTATTAAATTAGTTAATGCTTGTTCACGCATTTACTGAAGTAAAAATCGAAATGCTAAAAATCACGATTTTGTTCCTTGGTGAAATGTCATAACTTTGTCATGTGATCGGCAAGAGGTTGGAGGTCGCGTCCGTGGTCAGCACTGACTCACACATTGTTTACTATTCTGTATATCCACTATTTTGATCCTTAACAGATCTAACGACTAAAATCAATTCTTTCGATGATTTGACTAAAAATAGGAATTTTTTATTATATGTTACATGAACTACTCACACACTACATGTTTGGACACCAATGAACAGGATTTACGACAGGCTAAATTAGTTGAGGAAGGAGTTTTAAGTGAAACTTACAAGTAAGTTTATTTAAGAAAATCCATGTTGTTTTTTTACCAAAAAAATGGTCCCATATATATTTCGGGTTGTGAAGTCAGAGAATGTTGTCTTATATCAATAGACCAATGGCATATTTGGGGGATAGATCATTATTTTACATCCTTTACTTCATGTACTTTAAGTCATAGCAGATTAATTAAGCGGTGGTAATTTTTTTGGTTTGTGTGCTTCCTGGAAAATTTATGTTTCTAAACAGAACAGCCCCAAGGCTGTGGACTGGATGATATCTGGTCCATGGAGCCTATGAGCATCTTAATTACTGTATCCGAATCCTGGCTGAATTGGTATTGATTCATGTCTCATGTACAATACAGACCCTGCCCCAACGGGTGAAGCAGTGACCATCACTAGCAGGATATTTTACAACAATCTTTTACTTTTACATGTGAAAGTTAAAGTTACACGTGAAAGATTTGGACACAAACTTTGTGAACATCCAAGCATTTTAATGCGTCACACGAAAAATGACATTACCTAAGAGGTGTGAGATGTGGCAGGACTGAATTGCCTGACAGTTCACATGCAGAGACACTTGAACCAAATCAAATGCATCAAAACAGTAAACAAGACTCTTTGTTTCTGTCAATGGGTTACCTAACACGCAGCACTGCCCCAATGACGTTGCACAGCACGCTTCGGATAGTTATAATTAGCTCACTAATTAGAATGAACAAATTAATTACATTATAGGTTGCAGATTTTGCGTGAACAAAAGTGCAGTGAGATTCATATTTTTGATGTGGCCTTACCCGGTTGTAAACCAAATAAGAAACATGCACAGCTGACTGGAACGTGTGCATAAAAGCTAATAACTTACAGAAATTTCCACAAGTAGCTACCAGACTGTACAAATTGGAAGCTGCATAGAAACACATGCAAGAGGAAGACGGATACAAAAGTTTACCACCAACAACAAAGCTGCATTGATCTTTTTTTACCATTTTAGATCTTTATCACAAACTTGTGGTTATAAATGGATTATGACTGAACAACTAAGAAACCCGAACTGGCGTAAGGCTTTTCTGGAAAACCAGCCATATTTCCGGTGGCAAGCAGGTACATGTCAGTAATCTGACTTTTATTCAAACAACATAATTTATAAATAAGCCTTGACCTATTAATGTCATTTGCTTGAGTGTTAGTATAGTAAGTAGCTCACACTGGGTTTATATGTGTGTACAAAGGAAGTGTACACCCTTGAAATCGTCCCCTCAACTGACTCAATCCACTGCAAAGCAGGTTCATGGATTTTCAAATCTGTAGTGTGTGAATAGTTGAAGTAATATATTATACAGTCAGTTTAGTCAAAAGAGTGCATGTTGTTTGTTAAAATCATCAAAACAATTTACTTTGATAATTAGATTAGGTAATTTGTGAAAGTATAAATAGCCTTATTAGTATATAGAAAAGGACATTTGCCTTTTATAGTCAAATTTTGATCGGATCCGGTTAAAAATGTAGGAATTTATCCTATGATTTCACCAAAACTAAGTAACTAATTTGTACAAACGAGCTAGCATGGCATAGTTGACTCTAGGCCTAGCATGTCATAGTTGATTCTAGGCCTAGCATGTCGTAGTTCGTACTAGATAGTTAGTTTTTTTGTGAAATATTCAAAAATGAGATGTACAAAAAAATTAATTTAGGAAGGACCTTTACCTTGGTGTGTTACGGACCTTTACCTTGGTGTTACGGACCTTTATCTTGGTTTGTGTTATGAATGTATTGTACACAAGATATAAGTGATCTTGGTAGCTGGCTGCCATTTTGCCTGTAATGAGATAGCACTACATGCCTATTGATTACGACCCCCTGGGGCTTATCTGGCACAGGCCCAGTGCTTTAACAATGCTGCATGACATACAACATGGTAGGTAGCACAGTCAGGGACCGTCTCAAAGTGATATGAAAGGTAACTTCTTATACAGCACGGTATCTGATCCTTGGGAACATTCAAAGTGTTTACACTTCATCCCAGCACACCTGTTCATTCCAACACCAACTCGACTTCTCTCGGAAACATTTAGTCATACTGCAATTACTGCGTGACAACTACTACCTATGACAGGTACTCATTTATAAAGCTGAGTGAACTGAAGCAATGTGGAATGAACTAAATTGACCAGGCTTCGAAATTGCAGCAGGTGGACTTGAACTAGTCCCAGCGAAAGAGCCCAACATTCTAACAACAACTGCAACCAGTGAGATTTTAGATAATATCTGAACAATTTGGGTTCTCTAATGCTGCAGGATATGGTGGTGAGCATATTCAAACAGTTAATCACCCTTCTGCTATTGAACACATGCATCACATATGTTGTTGACATCTGTTGAATTCACGTTTACTGCTGCCAATATCCTGATGTTAATCTACAAGCCTATAAGCAATTTGCATGTTTTGTCAACACAAAAACCACTGGCATGTGGGATCAATGTGTATCGCAAGCTAATGATGCATATCATTCTAAATAAACACAAAGATAATCATAATCATTGTGTATTTAGGGTTATTTTATGGGTAATCAAGCAGGAAACTTAACTTGATTTAAGGGGCGATAGTCATAAAACAAGTTTGAAGGCCTTCCAGATAGTAGCTAGTCTGTTGTATAACAGTTAGTATGAACAATCCATACAAAATAATTAATTACAATTTGCAATGAGACTTGCAACGCTAAATACGCATAAATTCTTCACTGCTATGGTGGTGAATTTTCGAAACAGAACTGTGATGTAAACCTGCATCCAACTAGAACCTACAGCAGCAGTAGTTCTAGTAATCTCCTGTCTATTCTTAGAAACGTTTGTCATTAATGTTGCAAGTGGGTATGTGGCGGACCACTCTCAGTTATCACACCCATGCAACACATGGAACTGCAGTGATTTTACCCCTGCACCCATACAAGCCAGGGCCCGTACCCTCGAAAGACTTACACATTCCTGTAAATGTGGCAGCAAGACTGTCCCAGGGGGTCCATTCATGGAATACCTGGTTAAATATTATCCAATGTGCTAGATACTGAATAGGCCTGCAGAAGTACTACAAAATCCATGTTGAAACTAATCCAAGACTGGCTTAGCTGGCTTGCGTTATAACCTTAAATTCGTTGTTTTGGTATTGGATATTCCGGGTGTGACCACAAAAGGAGTAATTTTGTTGCTATTACTTTTTAGAAAACTTGATTTTTTCTGAGAACACGGGCCTTGGATTGCAAGATACTGTACTGTCAGCAAGACAGTTTTGTTTTGCTGGAACACTTGGCATTATTTAAAAAAACAAATGTTCTAATCTTGCATAGGAACACCTACCGGCTTTGCCAGGGCAGCAGACAAACTCGACACCATCAAATCGTCCAACCTTGCAAGGGCGCAGTGGGGCAAAGCTTTGTTGCACTTTGCCACGGCCAGCGCAAGACTTGGCTGAAGTCTCATTCCACTGGTCGTATGACTTGCAGTCGTTGTTACCCTCGATGTGGTCAAAGATGCAGTGCTCAGGGACAAGGAGTGCCTCACTCTGGAATGGACCCACTGCATTGTGGGAAGCAATACATTAGCATTATGTCTTAATTAATTATGTCAAACATTGGTTACCTACAGAGAAAATTACTGCTCAATTAAACCGTTTGATATTTGAAAATAAAACTGACCTTTGTTTTCACATGCTGTTGCAATTCATTATTTGATGCTATTATATGACACCTTTATGATGTCATGTGATCACCAAAAACATAACCTTGCTGGAATTGTTCACTGTCGCCATGCTGTTTTACCACTAAGATTATAATTTAGAAGATAATTATTATTTTTAGTACAAATTTTTTTTTAAACACAGATTACACAATCAAATGTATCAACTGCTACAAATTGTAATTATATAGAAACGTATTTGAATTTAGCTGTAATTTACTCATCCACAGACATTCTGCAGATGGTCCCTAAGATTTTCAGGGAGGGGCCAGCATCAGAAGCAGACAGAAAAGTACACCTGTATCAGCCATACAAATAGGGTAACGCAAAGTTTGCCTCCTATGACAGAGCTGAGGGGAATAGAGATTGATTAAGAGTTTTTTAAACACCAGTTTGCAGGTAGTTTACCACCCATTCTTGCTAGACAGACATGATACAACTTCTGCTTAACATCTGCCTCGCTAGACCATAACTCAAACAATGACAAAGGAACAAGAAAACCTACGCACTGTAAATCATCCTTAAAACTATGAGACACCGGATACTGCATGACATCTATTAACAGTGATAGATAAGCCACATGAACTTCAGTTCCTGGCAGTAAAAAGTAGGTATGAAAAGAACCGAGTGTGGACACAGGTAAAAACACTCAGAAGGTGGCAACAGTTCCACATGTGCACATTCACTGATGATACCTCAAAGGAAACTACTAAACATTAGCCTGACAAGTGATAAATGGTGCACTGGGAACGTGAGGGTGAGACTACCAGTGGGTAAAACTCAAACATGGCAGTCCGTCAAATCTGGCTGGCAGAAAGTAATTATGTAAAGAGCATTCTGACTCAGTGAGCCATTGATTTGTTAGCTGCCATATTGTGACCGAGACCATTTGGCCCCACAGGCTGTTCTGTAGGTCGATATGCTCCAGTTGTCACTGTAGTTGTGGTAGCAGACATTTCTACAGGTGCACTTTACAAATGGCATGTCACACTTTTGTCAGAGAGAGCAAGACTAATGACAAGGACTGCTGCTACTGGTAGAACTATTGCCTTTACTTGGAACTACATCTTGGCTCAGCTGTTCTGCTGGTGCCTGGCATGTGCTATCAAATGTAATAAATAAACCATGTACTTATTTTTCTTTTACATCCTATCTCCCACATGCATGGCAGTCAAGTGAAGCCTATGCAGAACAAATGGTAACCTCAACACGCACCAACTAGCACGTTAACACGTGAGTCTATTCTATTTGCCTTGTCCTGTCTCTGCATGGAGAGAAATGGATACTCAATGTCACATGGGGAGGCGCCGACACCTCTACGGGACAAATAAAACCGTCTGAATAGGCTCTCTGAGTCTCTCTGTCTGTCACAACACTACAGGACTGTAGGGACCAGAACAACCATCTCCAGGATGTTTTATTTTTCCCAGAGAGGTTTCAGCCGCCTCACCGAAAAAAAAATGTAATGGCCATTTCTCGCCGCGGAGATGACAAATAGAATAGATCCACATTGTCTGATTAATATAAAGTGGTATAAACAATTAGGCTGGCTCATCTTTCCTTCATTTGTCTTCGTTCAGTCTATCCTGTACTTAACGAATGACAGACTTGGTAGTTCCTTCACCTATGATAGCGACCGATCAGTCTCAATATGAGGTCACTGACCTTACGTGCACAGTTAGCCAGGGAGATAACATAGAAGAGTCTTGGGTATGTGGGCCATAGCGAAATGATGCAATTATAAACCAATCTGTGCAGAAGTGCGACATGCGCAGGCCAAGACAATGAACAATATTATGTTTTTAGTTTTGGATCACTGATACTAAGTTTTGCTATTTGATGCACTAGATGTGTTAAAATTATATATATGCATAATTTTCCCACAATCATGATATAAAAATTATATTTATGTTATGAGTTAAATAAACATATCTTGAATTTTTTACATTTCCTTGCATCAGGGACTTCCTTCAGATACCACTTTCAAAAGCATCTCTCCTCTCATGAATGTGTCTTAAACTGGACTAATTTCTTAATTTGACCTGATGAATGATTCAATCTGCCAACAAGTGGTTTAATGAGCCTTGGGAGAGAGGGGTCTGCAACTTGCTAGGGGGCTGCAACTTGCTAAGGGACTACAACTTGTTAGGGGGCTGCAACTTGCTAAGGGGCTGCAACTTGCTAGGGGGCTGCAACTTGCTAGAGGCCAAGGAGGCATGGATACAAAACTAACCACATCATGTCAAGATATAACATTATGCTGTTGATCAATACGTGCAGCATAATATGCCCTAAATCTCCTTCAAGAGTCCACAGGTGCTTCAAACAAAATAAACACCCTGCAACTAAAACCACAAAAGATAAAGAAGGTCATTTAGCAACACACCGTTAATGCTTCTACAATGACAAAAAATTTATAAAAATTACAGAAGCATTTGGGTGAAGGAACATACTATAATAAAACTTCTATAGCACCTTAATCCTCATGAACCTAAACTAAGGTGTGCAACCATCATCAGAGCCAGGGAAAGCCGAGGATTTAGGGTATAAATACAATGAAAAAAATTGGCTGGAGATTTTTACAGTTTGAGATGATTTTAAAGTGATGGGGAGTTCGTTCTAGATTTTGAGAATGGAGATTTCTTAATCCTCCTCCTAGTTCCCTGGTACTAGGATTACTAATAAGTTAATATGCATGAGAAAGTAGAAGACGTACCCAGGCAGCGGTAGGGTCGCACCGTGTGACTGCTGTGCTTCGGGTGACATTTCCCATGGAAATTGCACCAGTTCTCAATAGTGATATCGTGAGAGGACTCCATTATATTTGTCACATCCATATGTGGGTAAACCTGCAACACGACATTTGTTACAACCGATAAACATTGCAATGAGTGAATTGGGAACAGTTACATGCGACCATTTATATTGGCAATCTGTCACTCTGCTGTGGGTAAAGTTGACTCAATGGCCTTGAAAAACTGGCTGTTATGCTAACGAGTAAAGTCCCCATGCAATGCCAGAGCAATCAAGGAATCCAGATAAGGCCTAGGCACATAAGTCACACCCAACTATGCCCTAAGGAAGCCATTGTACAGGGGTGGAACATCAGACTTTCTTCGGACAGGACCAAGGGTCTAATATACTTCTATTAGTTACAAACTTGGGAAGTTCTGTTCAGCCTGGATTGCCTCTATTCATTGAGCTATATAAATAAGTACCTGGCAATAGAGAGTGATGGGATTCCAGTGATGGAATCATAAGAACACAAGTGGCTGGATGCTTCCAAAAGACGTAGACATGATGTCTGTCAGAGGGGCACAGTGTAAATCGAACGCTTTACTTTTTTATTCTTTACAACAGCTAAATATGCTTATTGAACAATAACTTCCACACAATGTAAATATTATTTCGAAACAAGATTGACCCCTACTTATCACTGCTGGACTTTCAACTGTTATGTGTCTCATTCCACATAAAATCACCAGATTCTCAGAAACCCCCACACACTATATCTTCAGAACTCTTCAATTTGTTTTACCAGATATTCTCCAAATACCAAAAAGAACAAATGTCAAAGTGTATTGTGTGCGCACACACGAATGTGCATGTTTATCCTGACCCAGAATATCAACTATGATTTCATTCGTGTATAAGAACATGGGAAAGTTATATCGAGTATTGCATCGTGAGAAAATTATCACGAATCACGGATGAATACAGCCGTAGAGCACATGTCCACAGGTGGCGCCACTGACCTTGCGGCAGTAGTTGAGGATGTCGGTAGGGTCGTGCAGACAGTCAGTCTTGGTGTCCGTCTGCCAACCATCGTCGTGCAGGTATCGCGCTGGCTTGTTGCACATGAACGCTACCATGGGGTTCTTGACATGTTTCGCACCCAACAGCTCCTGGAGTAAACAAACCTATCATCAACACATGCATAAATTTTCATTTAAAAGATTATACAAACAATTATCCGTCTTTTGTGAGTTATGTAGCCATGTGTACACAGAAATATTCTGTTAGTTATCCTTCTATCAAGCGTACATATTGATCATCTCACAATTCAATACACACATTTACACTATGGTGTTGAACTACCTTGCCGTAATTTCTGTCAAAAACTGCCAAGCGATTTTCCATAGATCTATAGTTGACCAGTTGATCTAACAGGTATTGCATTTAGACCTGGGGTCAATTACATTGTAATAGTAACAGATGGAACAGAACACAACGTAATAGTAATATAAGGCAATGTTATAGTAACCGAGCTATTCCATTTCTATTACAATTTAAATTAATGCTGGCTTATTTTGTGTTAGCTCCAATAGCCTACAAAGACAATGGGTAAGACAACAAAGGCTATGAAGCCATGTACAGTCTACACAAATAACAATATATTGATTCTTGTATAATTTAGTCAGCAGAAGCAGTTGAAAGTGCAAATTCTGACAATATGGGTGATGCCTCACACAGCACAACTGCAAACTCCAAACAATATCTGGCATCACACGATGAAAGGATACACTTCAAACAAGTAACTGTTATTTTCTGGTTTGAGCAAATCTGAAATGAGTCCTTGTGTCCCTATAATACTGGCTGGCATGTTGTGGTGTACATTCAGATGAAATTCTACTGTAGATTATTGATGACTGCTTGAATAATGAGTTGATGTTGTTAACTACTGTACTACTGAATGGAATTTAAAATATGTAGCATTATATACCTGTACGCATTCCAAAAATGTTTAATCAAAAGCAAATAGTTGCATTGAAAAAATGTAATAGTAATATATTACTTTGCCTTCAAGATGTAATAGTAACAGAAAAGAAATAAAGTAATAGTAATAGATTACATTGTAATGTAACTGACCCCAGGCCTGACTGCATTTCAATTATTCATTCTGGCAATATGAATGTCATTGTTGGATATAACCAACTTTCTCTAAGTAACCATGTCAGCACATTACATTGATATAGGAACCCATTCCACACACAACTGATTTATCCAATAATCACAACATTTCTTAATATATCAGGAAAATGACAACAAAGGTAGGTTGTTCTAAATAGTCAGAGACTCCGAGACCAATGGTGGCCAATATACTGTATTGGCCACCTATCTCAGTGCTGATTTAGTCTGTCCAGCAGCTGTGCATTATAGATAGTTTGAGTTAGGCATGACCAGAATGCTTGGTTGGATACACAGACCACTAGTGTTGCCTAAATATTGGGCTGGCTGGCTTATTTTGGCTCCTCCATGCTCAAGTACCATACTGTGACTACTACACTCTTCATACAGACTGGTCTGTTATCTGATGTTTATTGTGTGACAACACTTACTGCCACTGTCAACACAGCCATAATTAGTCCAACCTAACTAAACCAGAACTGCATGTACAGCTTAACAACCTTTCAACTACTGGTGAGGATTCAACCAACACTGAAACTTTATGTGGACTAATTACTACCTGAATTGTTTACACTGAAAACAATCAGCATCTACTTGATATAATTTTCTGCATGCTGAAAAGTTATAATTGAGAAAAACATTGTCATGACAGTTTTTACATACACTGATCTTAATAAAAAATAATGAGAATGTAATATATTATACTGAATTTGCATTAACACCTGTCAACATATTGAATGAGTTTATTTCACAATTGTAATATCATTAACTGTTTAATTATTATGTTCAGCGTTTTTTAAAGGTCAACTCATACAGGCAGATTGGAATATCACTTTTCTTTTTTTTACATTTTCTATGAATCAATAAATATTCATGCAGGTGGTTTGCCTACATATGAATAAGATACAGCCTAGATCATTGGAAACATGTCAATGAATGTCATGTCATTCAATGCTTTTATAACAGTACTTAAGCACACAAATGTGTTATTAATTATTCAGCAAGACACATCTGGCCAGCAGGCAAAGTCTGCATGTGGAAATGAAAAAGATATCTTCAGAAAAATGCCTGCCATGTACTATACACATTTTTGTAACATTAAACTTGGCTAAAGCATATTTTAAATGCCACAGCGATCTGCATAGGAAAGCGAAATTTTAGTAAGCATTCATGCCATAATCCACTGTGTAATTTTCATCCAGAATCCATGTAAAAATTACATAAAAACACTCTATCAATTATGTAACTGTAAGAGACCAGGGCTTGTTTTCTAGAAAGACCTACAAATTCGTAACTCAGTTACAAATTTGTAAGTCTTTTGAGAATACGGGCCCAGTTGGTTGTTGATCAGTTTTAAGTACCAGACATGAGCAAAGGTATGATCTACCAGTGACGCCACACTCCATCATTACTTACTTATCTGATTACATTAGCATAATGTCAAGTCCTGTTAGCCAATTAGCATACCAGATGGTGACAAGAACATAGTATGTTATGATAATTAATTGTCTGGACTAAGCATTGACTAGACAGCGACGCTATGACTAACACGACAGTGGACTGAGCATTGACTAGACAGTGACGCTATGACTAATACGACAGTGGACTGAGCATTGACTAGACAGTGACGCTATGACTAACACGACAGTGGACTGAGCATTGACTAGACAGCGACGCTATGACTAACACGACAGTGGACTGAGCATTGACTAGACAGCGACGCTATGACTAACACGACAGTGGACTGAGCATTGACTAGACAGTGACGCTATGACTAACACGACAGTGGACTGAGTCTGCATCACTGATGTTCTACACAATTCAACGAGAGAAATCAATAGACTGCAGCAGTCGTACCAGAAGAAACACATGTAGTGAAGTCATGTCTGGATCACAGAGGGTTACTGCGTAGTAGGCCAACAAAACAAAGGAATGTTCATGCAAGATGCCACTCTGCTTTATAGCTTGTAGTGTTAATGTATGATTGCTATTATCGTAGTCTATATTTCTTAAGGTTCAGCTCATGCAGGCAGTATGAGCAAAAGCTGTTTTTGTTTTACATTTTGTCTTTTGTCAATAATTATAATATAAATACCATAGTGAATGGAATTTCATGTAGGGCAATTGGCCTGTATGAAAGGCCTTAAAACACTGATAGTATTATTGCAGTACCAAATAGCAAACTTGATTGAGGCTCCCACTGATTACACTGTAATGTAAATACTGTTATATAATACACATTCTTGCAAAATAAAAATTTACAATATGGTTACATCACAGGAAATTGATGCATTGGTCATAAAACAATATACAGTGATTTCTGAGTCTCAACAGTTTATTCACCTTCATCGACTGGCTTTCTTTCCAACAAAGGTTGTTTCTCATAAACATCCAAATTGTGTCATAAACAATTACCATATAAATGCTAAAAGGTATGATGGATTGAAGTTGTGAAAAATCATTAACACAAACCAATTATTCTGTAATGATTGTACCTCAACAACACAAATAATGTGGAGTAAACTTTTACGCTTGAGTTGCTCATTTGAGTCATTCTATGTCAAATCAACCAGTGATCAAAAAGCTGATATCGCAGAATTTGCTTAAATTGTAACCAATGAATAAGTAGCTATGCCTGAGCACTCCTGCAAAAAACAGACACGTGTGCATGCAAATTGTGCATGTAATGCCCTATGATGTAAACAGGGGTTAGCACCCAAAATCTCATCTGTTATTTGTATCTGTTTCCAGGTGCTTCTAACTTTAGAAGTATACAATCTACATATCTGAAATTTGCTGAATATATAGACATAGTGGTGCAGATTATCTATGCAAAATTCAAGAATGATAGGACGAAGGACAATGGGTATGCTGGGTGCATGAAAGTAACAGTTTAAAACATTTCTGGGATTTCAGCAGTCTGTATTTTATCTTTTATTTGGCTTCTAGTTGACAAACTTTCAGAATTATATGCTAATCAGCACCAATATGTCTATATATTCAAAATATTTCAGATATGTAGCTTGTAAACTTCATAAGTTGGAAGCACTTGAAAACAGATCAAAATAATGGATGCGTTTTTGGGTGCTTACCTCCTGTTGACAATGTAGGACGTTACATAAACAATTTGCATGTAAATGCTTAGTTCTTTTGCATAAGTGCTCAGGTATGATTACTTATTCATTAATATTTAAGCACATTCTGAGACGTCAACTTTTGAAATTTCCTGAAAATTGGTTGATTTGTCACGAAAGGACCCATTTTGATAATTGTGAAATGCATGACAGACACCCTCACGTCCATGAGTATTAGCCCCTATTGGGGGTGGGGGGGCTTATAACTTCCTGTTGCTCATTGTAGCCTGGTCTCACCACGTTCATTCATCAGCGTGGATTTGTTTGAGTCTGGGAATTCATTCCACTGTTCCTCAATCACTTGGAGCGAGAAATGTTGTTGTAGAGTGTCCTTCAAGGAAATCAGTTACTCTCAGCGGCTGAGTTCTTGTAGGTGTCATGGACAGATAACAAAGGGATTCAGGATTTAGACATGAAGAAGCCAAGTAATGACTTCACGTTGACCCCATTAAGATTTGGTTTTTTCCAAACGTTAAAGGCTCTCTTCCTTCCTACAATTCCACTGATGCTACCTTGGACAACAAACTCAATCCAACAAGTTACTGCAGTCGCTGAAATGGCTTTGTCAAAGTTCTCGCGGATGACATAGAGATTTTTTTAAATAGGTGATTCCCAAAATCTACCTGGCTTCATAAAACGGAAGCTCCTTGGGAGATCTCCCCGGGAAGATGAGTGTCAACTCAAACAACATCTCTTCATAATCATCACATGGTTGTTTCTTTCTTCAAATACTCTTTCTTCTGGTCCTCATGTTCATCCATTCTCATCATGCTATTCCTCACAAGCATGAAAGGCTGTACTGTCAATTAAATCACGCTGTTCTTTGAATTTATTGAACATGAGAACGACTAGCCCACTCGTGGGCCCAGACGAACACCTACAGGTACAATGATGTATTGAACGCGTTGCCGACATGACAGATAAAGCAGGACTCCATTTCCTTTTCAAAGTGAAACTCCAGTGTGCCTTGGAGTACTGCCCGCTGCAGTGTCAAATGACATTGTTATTTCTCCTTCCTCAAATCCTACTCTTCAAGAGTTTTCATAATCACTGAAGCCATCTGCTCTCCTATGCCAGTACAATTGAGTTGATGTTTTCCAAGTAATGTTTTGGATTACTTCAACAAGTTGGAACAATTTTCCACAAGAAAAGGGTTTAGTAGAAATTCATGAAATATGATGCATATTTTGGGTTGGAAAGCAAGATGGTCGACACAGTGATAGTCACCTGACACTTCTTAGCAGCAAAAGCCACACGATTTGTAACAATATGCATTTATATATTATAAATATTTTTATATTTACAATAATTTTACAAGTTAACTCTATTTTTATTGTTTAATGTGTATTACTATTATAAAATATTAATTACATTAATTATGCCTATAAATTACGCATGAGGCCTACTAAAAACATATGCTTTGATTTTAGATACAAAATGAATGATGGAACATTCAAGAATATAGCCATAAGGGGGAACTTCAAGCAGTGCTTGTTTTGCTAATGGCACCAAATGGGGGTAAGATCAGAGCATTTCACAAAAATTTTTTGGATGGACAACATGGCACCAATTTCACAAGTACCTAAATAAAAAGCATATATCTTAAAACAAAAATAACTCATTGAAACATTGGCACAAGAGTGGGCTATTTGCAGTTTAACTACTTATGACAAAACTTGGTTGGTACACAGACAGGAACAACAAGATGGCTTATGACATCACTGAAAGTGCCAGATGTCATTCTGAATACATTACATTGCTGTCAAAACTTTTGCCATGAATACATGTTTACAATAATCAGAAACATACAATGCAGAGGCCTAACAGTAAAATGGCAAAAACAGTAAAAATGTTATAGCAATGCGGAAAATTAGAATCAATCAACTGAGTTGGATAATTGTGCAATATTAGCATTCTTACCAATATCTAAGGCTTTATAATTATAAACTAGACAGGCCTTCATTTAACCAATGTTTATATATCAAGTCAGTGGTTAAGTAAGTATTTAAATAAGTAAGTTACTAAAGTAAATGCTGAACAGTAGTGAAACTTTGTTACTGTTCCAACAAGATTTTATTTTTAGCAATCTGGGCTCTTGAACACGGAACTGCCCTGTTATGTACAAGATGAGACGTTTCAAACTTTCTGTCATAATTTAATATGAAAAAAAATGCACTGTTCACATACGCATACTACTGAGTTTTCTTAAGTGTGTGTGTACTGTTTACAAGGATTCAGGAACAGTAGGTATGAAAAGAGTCAGGAGTCACACAGATGAATTAAAATCAGATTAGTTAATTTTTTTACACATGCATTTTATGTTTTATCACACATGTATACGTAATTAAAATGTAGATCTAATTGCTAGAAATAGGTGTTAATTTTATATTTCTTGTAAGACGATTTTGACATATGTAAAGGAATCCTAGTGAAGGTTGTAGCTGTGTTTAAAACGTGACTTCATACATGTTTGAAAAGAGAACCTTTTCTATTTCTTTACAGGTTTTCCCCTGCGACTGTTGCTGCCCATGGGATTATACACAGAACAGGTCTTCACGTTAGAATGATAATGTCTTCTAGATGGGTTTCTAGATTGCAGAATCTGGTAAACACGTTTTAGTAATTTTTGCCTCGAGCTATTTACACTGTCCTTGACGTCTACCAATGAGGTTTTTTGATAAGAAACAACAATATTTCTCCCACCAATTCACATAAATTGTACCGAGTAGTGATCGACACCTTCGTAATTGTACATACAAGTTTGTCAACCGCCGTTGGCACTGCCATTTTCACGGCCGCAGAGTAGACGTAGGACAACGGCCCGAACGAGAAAATCCGACCTCGAGTAAAGATAACATCACATATTTGCTACATGCAGTCAAATACAGCATTAATACGTACCTCAACTGAAATTGTGAAGATTGCGACTAACAACGCCGCTCTCAGAAGCCCCATTTTAATCCGTTCTGTCGAGATATAAACGATTGATAACGCTAAAAATCCGCCTCGCTCCCGAGGAATGAGTCCTTACCCTGCTTCATTAAAATGCCTCCTGACGTCAACCTCTTCCGGCTTTGTAACGCCGCTTCTGGTTGGTGGATTCCATATGTCGTTTCTGCTAAAAAAAAACTACCTTGTAGGTGTTTTACCGCTACTAATTTGTATGCATTTTAATTGTTCTATATAAGTATAGGTCTTAGTGTTTCATAGTGTACTAAAAGTTTGGGGAATTGCATAGAGTTTCAGTTAATGGACTGGTATATGTTATCGATGCAACCAATAGGAAGACGTTTCACATCTCCTTTTTGGTGAGCTTCGCGCACTGCTCAAGACAAGTAAGTTATGACGATGTTCACGCCACCTACTGGACAAAATTTAATCATTCAGCATAAACAAGCCGAACACCAACATGCCATATGGAATGTGTTCGTTGAGTTGATCGTGCTTACATAGACACATATGTGTAAATAAATGTTGGAATAGTTACGTCGGTAAGTTGTTGTAGCGCTACCACAACAAAACACATACTTGCGTTGTGTAATGCTTTCCAATGGCAGTGGCAGTACACCGCTGTCAGTGACAGTGTCCAGTGTCAGTGACACTGACAGTCAGTGCCTAGACTTAGCGCGGTGTCAGTTTCAATGTTGACATATCTATAATGTCAACAGCTGCTGTCGCTCGTTCCCTGGTCTACATTTAGTAACATTTGAGACGCATTTGTTCAGTGTCATCGATCAAGAGGACGTTACGCTAGCCATATCCAATCTAGATTATAAAACCGGAACATATCGTTGACTTTGACGTCAAACACCATCAGTCGTATGGCTATGCAATATTAATTATTATAATTGCGTGAACCATTTAATTTATTGACGTACCTGAACTGCAGTCAGTTAAGTCATATTAAGGTCATTAATTGGGCCCTTAACTTTAAACTGGTCTAAATGTTGGACAGATGAATCATGAAGTCTGTCTGAACATGCTAATAATTATGGGTAGGTAAAATGGATAGCTAAGCCAGCTATAGAGAGACGTTTTACTAACTATGGATAAAAAGCTTGATCTAGCCATTCCAAGAAATAGAAACTTACTTGTACTCTGGGAATGGGAGAGAAGAAGATGCGCACACACATGGAGTAGGGCTGCTCCTCTCAAAGGATGCAGCAAAAAGTCTCATCAAATGGGAACCTGTCTTGGAGAGAATCATCACAGCCAGGTTTACATCAAAAGGTCGGAACATCACCATTATACATTGCTATGCACCAACCAACTCTGCTGAATTTGAAGAGAAAGAAACCTTCTACCAACATCTACAAACAGTCACCCAAAAACTACCGAAGAGGGATATCCAAGTTGTTATGGGGGATATGAATGCCAAGATTGGAAAGGATAATGACAATTGGAAAGGCACAATGGGGAAAGAAGGTCTGGGACAAATGAAAGAGAACGGTCTCCTGTTTGCAGATTTCTGTACTCTCAATGAAGCCTACACACAAATCCACATGGATATCCCCAGATTTACAGACGGAAAACCAAACTAACCACATAACAATCACCAAGAAATGGAGGAGAGTACTTCTAGATGTCAGAGTGAAAAGAGGAGCTGACATTAACTCCGACCACCACCTCCTTGTGGGTGAATTTAGGATGAAGCTATAGCAGCAAAGAAGACGGATAACAAGGTACAAAGAAGGTTTGAGATAAGAAAACTTCAAAATACTAAAATACGACAGGAACTGGGAATCACACTACGGAACAGGTTCCAAGCAAGAGGGAAAAAACATTGATGAAAAGTGGACAAGATGCAAGAATGCAATTACCGACACCTGTGAACAAGTACTAGGCTGCTGGGAAGCTAGGAGGAAGGACTGGATTACAGACGACACCTGGGAAGCTATTGAAGCAAGGAGGGAGACTAACATGAAACTCAACAAGGAAGCAGATGACACAAGGAAAAAAAACTGCAGCAGGAATACCAGGAAAGAAACAAAACAGTTAAAAAGAAGACAAAGAGGGACAAGAAAACATATGTCGAAAAACTAGCAAACGAGGCTGAGATCGCAGCTAGGCAAAACAACTCCAGAAAGTTATACAAGATCACCAGACAGCCAGCAGGGAAGAACAAGAGCACTAGTCGCCCCATCAGGGACAAACAGGGAAACCTTCTCACTAAGGAATCTCTACAGTTACAACGCTGGAAAGAACATCAGATTCAATCCCAGACATTGAGGAAGCAACTGAATACCTTAACATTAATTGTGGTAGGATATCCAAAGAGGAGATCAAGAGAGCCATCAAAAAGCTGAAGCTAGGCAAAGCACCTGGAATTGACAATATACCATCTGATGTCTTAAAAGCTGATATTGGGGCCACCACAGACGTTTTATACAGCATGCTAAATGAGATCTGGGATAAAGAGGAAATACCAACTGAAGAAGGAAGACAGGTATGCTAGTTACAATCCCCAAGAAAGGCAACCTCAGTGAATGTAAGAACTGGAGAGGGATCGTGCTTCTGTCAGTGTCCAGTAAAATTCTCTGCCGCATCATCCTGGATAGGATACAAGAAACAGTTGACAAGAAGCTAAGAAAGGAACAAGCTGGCTTTAGAAAGGATAAATCCTGCACAGATCACATTGCTACACTCAGGATTATCGTTGAACAATGCATTGAATGGCAGAGCTCCCTTTACATAAACTTTGTGGACTTCGAAAAAACATTCGATAGTATAGATAGGACAGTTCTATGGTAGCTCCTGAGGCACTATGGTTTACCCACAAATTTGTAACCCTAATAAAGAACATGTACGAAGGTTTCACTGGTCATGTCATCTTTAATGGACAAGTTTCAGAAGGCTTCCAGATTGGAACTGGAGTACGACAGGGCTGCTTGCTATCTCCACTGCTCTTTCTGATAGCCATAGACTGGACAATGAAAATATCAACAGAACACCATCGTACTGGGATCCAGTGGAACTAGTTCTCACAACTAGAAGACCTGGATTTTGCAGATGATCTAGCACTACTCTCAGAAACCCATAAACACATGCAACAAAAAACAGAAAGGCTTCAAGAAAAAGGCAGCCAACTGGGTCTTAAGATCAAAGTGGGAAAGACAAAGGTGATGAAAGTCAACAGCAGATCCTCCGAACTCATCTCACTAGAAAGTGGTGGTGTTGAGGAAGTACAAGACTTCATCTACCTAGGGAGCAACATCAGTACAAATGGTGGAGCTGACAAAGATGTGGAGTTACGCATCAATAAAACTTGCCATGCCTTCAGAACCCTACGCCCTGTATGGCTCTCTTCCCAACTATCCATAAACACTAAGATCCGCATTTTCAACACCAACGTTAAACCAGTTCTTCTCTATGGCTGTGAAATGTGGAAAACAACAAACTCCAAGTCTTCATCAACAGTCGCCTCCGATACATCCTCAAGGTATGGTGGCCTAACAAAATATCAAATAAAGAGCTCTGGAAGAAAACCAAACAGGAAGAAATAAGCACTACAATCAAGAGGAGAAAATGTAGCTGGATTGGCCACACACTCAGAAAAGATCCAACAAATACAACCAAACAAGCACTGGAATATAACCCACAAGGAAATAGAAGACAAGGAAGGCCAAAATCAACTGGAGACGCTCCACACTAGAAGATCTTGATAAAGTGGGTGTCACCTGGCAAGAGGCCAAAGCTCTACCCCAGAAGAGAGTGAGGTGGAGAAACATGGTTGACGCCCTATGCTCCTGAAGGGGCCAAGAGGATTAAGTAAGTAAGTAAGTAAGTAAGTAAGTAAGTAAGTAAGTAAGTAAGCCATTCCAAGACCTAACTCGGCTGTTCGAACACTGCAGTTGCCTTAATGCCATACCATAGGTCGCATTGCAGCAGACAAGGGTGTGGCAAGGGTCTCAATTAACCTCCCACCCCCATCTATTTGTGAAGCCAATCTCCCACCTTACACTAATTATTGAGAGTCCACTTCCCACCTATTTTTGAGGCCAACCTCCCACAATTTTTTTAGGAACAACCTCCCACTTCCTGCCACACCCTGTCATTCATAGTACAGTATAATCAATAGTAAACATAAAAATACAAAAACATGCCAGTTGATGAAACAACGTTTGAGTGAAGTTGGAACTGAAAGAACAACTCAACAGATCACATGAAAAACCATGAGGCAAATACTAGGTGTGTCTTAGCCTCACAAAGGACAATACAGTACAACATTATATACTTCTACTGTACAAAAACCTCGGAAGACCCATGCAGTGCACCAAAACAAAGGGGTTAGGCAGTTTCTGATTAATTAGCAATTCCAGTTGTAAACAACTGAATTGGTACACTGAGGAGCTATTGAAGGTAAGTGAGTTTAATCAGGTCGGTTTTTAGTTTATGGCGAAATATTATTATATTTCTTACAGACTGAATGCTAACAGGGAGTGAGTTCCACAGAGTCGGTGCAGCAACTGAGAAAGCTGTAGTTCCTACGTTTGTCTTAATACTGAGAACAAAAAGTAAATTAGAATTAGATGATTGAAGCTGTCTGGACTGTCTTGCAGAAGTGAGCAGCAAATGTAAATATGTTATTTGTTTGGATGTACAAGTCATTTAATTGTTTATTTAGGTACAAGACCAGTATCTACGTCATCACCTATTGACATCACCTATCTAAACAACCACAAGGTGATTCAACCATGGAAGCTGCATATGATGAGAAGACTGCCATCAAAGAATCATTCAGCCAGGAGCTGTCTGATACTCCCCTATCAACCAACAGATCCTTCTTCCAGAGGATCCCCAAACGATACATCATGGCATTTATGACTTTTCTAGGATTTGGTAAGATATTTACAACAACAAGATATGTTAAATAACTTGACAAAATTCAGTGACAATGTGATTATCTATCATAACATTACTGTGATGAATTCATTTTTATATGAAAATATATAACATCTTAATTCAGGTGTGGCAAAATATTATTTTGGTATAACAAAAACTTTTATTTCACACTGAATGTTTTACGTTTTATCCTTTTTATATAATTTTGTTAATTGCTGTGTGCATGCATGCATGCATGCATGACTATATACAACCAATCCATATATATGTATCATTGTATATGTATTTGAGTCTGAATTGAAAATAAGTTAAGTATTAAATTTGTTTGAAAAATCACACTTATATAATGATCAACATCGTGAATGTTGTATCTTATATTATTTTGTAATGTAATCATGTTTTGTAACTTGTCTGCTTCAGCCAATGTGTATGCACTTCGCGTCAATCTGAGTGTCGCAGTAGTTGCCATGCTTGCTAATCACACAACATTAGCTAGTGATGGCACTGAAATAACTGTGAGTAGCATGAACATTTGAATATGTATAAAACAAGATAATTTGTTTTATATGTACTGCCTACTATTTGATTAACTATCTCAGCTAAAAGATATGTTCTGTTGACAGTGTCAGACAAATATTATGGCCACTTATTTAGACATATCTTGCATTTGACAAAGTAGTTAAAATGAGATAATTAATATCCACCAAATAATCATCTTCAAGGCCAAATAGTCATAATCAATAACCAATAGTCAAATTACATCTTGTTTTACTAGCAGCCTTTGTACAAACATAAACAGCATTTGTCTTCACAGTGGTGAGGAATATTAAATTTTAAAATTAATATTTTGTAGAGGGTTTTAAATACCTGATTCAGCCACTGTGTTTGTATTTGTTTCAGCATGTCTCTCAGTTCAACTGGGACAGCAACATGCGTGGTTTAATTCTGGGGTCATTCTTCTATGGATACATTCTGACCCAGCTTCCAGGAGGTACACAACTACATTTATATGTCCATTGCTGGTTTTTAAAACATGTTTCAAGAAATATTAATCATAATTACCTCTCAAGAAACTTGCAGTTTGTTTTGGATATTTCGACTGCATCTCGCAGTCTTCTTCGGCAGACTGAAGTTACGGATGTGTCACATGACCAATGTCATGTGACACAAGCTGGAGTAGGACTGGTGGGAGCTCCTGGCCGACGTCTCGGTTCAGCGTAGGTTTGTTTCTGTGGATGTTAATCGCCTCCTTTATTTTTCTCCTGTGCCAGTTCTCCTCGTGGTCTAGAATATTGACGTCCTTCATAGAGCACTGATGACCTGTGTTCAGTTTGTGTTCACTTATAGCTGATAGGGGTTGGCGACAAGATAGGTGTTCTTTGATTCTTGTGCCAGGATGTTTCAAGAACTAAGTTCTTGAATGTTAGTTTAAAGGTACAAAGCCTGATTGTTTTATCATAAAGTCATCATATTGTGTGATAAAAACTATTGTCTAACATCTTGACTGTACAAGTGTTTTTAATGAACAACAATTATTTAATATAATTAATAATGTGATAATTTAATATAATATGACCGTTATCTGTTTATAAATATCGACATTGCCATTGAAGTATATTAATGAACAGCTGCTAATAATTTCCAGTACCAAATTGAACACAATTGATTGCAGTCAGGCTGTTGTGTGATCATGTGACGGGCATATCATTAATACATATGCAATTAAAATTTCAAACTTCAGGTTGGCTGGCAACTAAGGTTGGTGGGAAACACCTGTATGGAATAGGCATTTTGGGAACTGCCGTGTTAACCCTGGTGAGTCCACCAGCCGCCCGACTCAGCCCCTACGGGCTTGTTACCATCCGTGTCATGGAAGGCATCTTCGAGGTCAGTAGATGTTGCGTTTTGATTGTGGGTTGAAGGCAATGTTGTAGGTAAATGTTTCTTGTGTATGTACAATGGAATGAGAATACCATTTGTTCAGGAGGATAAATGTTTAATGAGTTCATGCAAGTTTGTAATGATAAGTACATTCATGGGACTTTTGATATATGCATATATATGGTTATGGATACTAACAATGTTTGTGCAAACCTTTATGGAGGGTCGTATTGTGGAGTATTTCAACATTGGATGCATTATCTGTTAACTGGTCTGGTGGTCAAACCTGAATGGACTTCCCCAGTGAATAATATTATTATTGTGGTAACAAATGGCAGATCAAGGACATCATAGTATCATGTTATTCTATTTAAGAAAACGTTTACATAAATGCTCACATAATGTCTATATTCATTTGCATAAAGAAAACACAACCATCTGATCCTCATGCTATACTACAACAATTTCAACAAAAAAGACCCAGTAGTTGTTAACTAACTAGTCAAAATCATTATCATCTAGGTGTTAGATAAATTTACAACAATAGTCATTGGTAAGCAGACAAACATGTCCTTTACAGATGTACACATGCATACACACACACACACACACACACACACACACACACACACACACACACACACACACACACACACACACACACACACACACACACACACACACACACACACACACACACACACACACACACACACACACACACACACACACATAGATGTGTTAAAAAGGTCATATACATGCATTATATGTTTATGTATGTATTAATATAATATTTTATTTACATTTACATTATTTACAGGGTGTCACATACCCGTGTGCCCACGCTATCTGGAGCAAGTGGGCTCCAGTCATGGAGCGGAGCAAGCTGGCCACAATATCATTTTCAGGTGAGAGACAGTTGATGTATTCTTTCTATTGTACTATGATGATAGATGCATGTTTGTATACATGCTTTATACATACACATGCACATCAATTCACACACATGCATGCACACATACACACTTCACATGAACACATTTTCAAGCACATATATTAAAAGTTATGTTATCACCTACTGATCTTAATCCATGTTAGATATGCTCTAGGCAACTAATATGTGTTATGTATTGTTCTGCAAAATGTGGCATAAATATTAATACAGTCTCCTTTACTTGCACCCTTTGGTGCCCAAGTATTTGGGCTGGATTAATGAAGCCAAATCGATTGTTGAACCGTGGAATAATGAAGCAAATATATTGTATAGAGAAAGCACGCAGATTTCTGAAGAACATGGACATGACTGTAACTTGTCATTTATTACCTTTGATATTTCTGCTCCTTTCCATTGGTTGTGCTTACTCTGATCAGGGGCCTACTTTGGAACGGTTGTGTCCATGCCACTGTCAGCCTGGATAGCCGACACTTTGGGCTGGGCCTGGATTTTCTACATCTTTGGTAGGTATATTTAGAACTTTTGTTAGCTTAAAACAAACATCATATATCATATAAAGCATTTAATTACAATTTATTATTTGATGAGTTTAACTATTATTAATAAACATTGTATAATGACTCATAAAACGTGAACATTTTAACCAGTGAACAAACTTGCTTGGATAAATATATATCAGGCTTTTTATTTATATTCAGTGTCAGTTTGTTGCTGATGAGGTAGACCATTGATTGTGTTGTTACATATTTGTAATTTTACTTGTTAGTATCACATGAAATGTTGCATTATATAATAGGTGGCACTCTATATACAATACAGTGCAATAAGTAGAACTTCTATAATGAAAAAATCCTTAGCAAGCAAGATCAAAAAGGTGGATTTTCGGTGACACCGGAATATTAAAATTTTTCCTACTGAGGTAATGCTAATGAGGAGTGCATTCCACACAGTTACAAGGTCCCAGTTCCATTGCTGGTTTTAACTCTGGAAACATATTTTTGACCTGAGTTAACTGACCATGGCTGTCTAGACTTTCTTGTAGGAGTGAACAGCAAGGTATTCGTGCCGTTGGTTTAAATGACAACATACATTGGTTATATTCATACGTGCCAACTCTTGCAGTTTACTTGTAACTCTAGATTTTTACTAAATTTGTATTTCATGCAAAGGCTTTATGTATTATGGCATATTACTGATGCTTGTGAAATTGCATGCAAATACCAGACCATCACACATTTCTTAGCTGTGCGTAGTCTGCTGCCCCAAAGTCTTGCAAGATCCAATCAGTGTGTCCCAGTTTGTAGTGCAAGCTCCTTCTGGGCATGTGCAGCAAACCAGCAGACGTAATCATAATCATACTGGTTCATTTGTGGGTCTTACGGATTTCTGTTGCCAATCTTCCAGGTGCACAGTGCTGCACGCCACTCAGAGTTGGCATGTATGTATATATCATGCCACATGACATGAAGTCATCTCGCTTTCTCTGACAGGTGCTGTGGCCATTGTGTGGTTTGGGATGTGGTGTGTAGTGGTCAGTGAATGTCCAGCGGATCATCCCACCATCTCTCGCAACGAACTCGACTACATCCAACAGGGAATGACCCTCAAAATGAGGGTAAGGAAGGTCAAATAAATCCACGTTCAGATTATAGTTGTGTGCATGATTAGAGGTAGGATTAGAAATTAGAAAAAGTTGTTCATATTCGCATAAGAGTAAGTTATTAGTATTAACATAAGAAGAAATTGTTCATGTTAGCATAGGAAGAAGTTATTACTAATTACCACTGGAAGAAGTTGTCTTTATGAATTATCATAGGAGAAATATCTCTATATCTCAGATGATTTATTCAACACTATATACATTATATATAACATCATTAATACTTGAGTTTGCAGATTTCTAAACATGTCTTCACTGCTGCTTGCATCATATTGGTTAGTATCAATCTACTACATGCAGTTACTGCCACCTAGTGATGACAAAAAGTAATAGTTTTCTGACATCACAAGTATTACAATTTTTCAGGGATTTTCCTCGACACTGCCATGGAAAAAGATGCTGACATCTTTACCAGTCCTGGCCATTGTTGTTGCGCACTTTGCTGAGAACTGGGGTTTCTACACCCTCCTTACTGAGCTTCCATCTTTCCTCAGTGATGTCATGGAGTATGACCTCTACAAGGTGAATATTTTGTAAATTTTTCCACAGTTTATAGTTTATAGTGGACACCAGTTTCAAAATCGAGTTAACAGCAAGTTTAGCACCTTGAAGAAATCCCTCATGCAAACATTTCCTAAGAAATATTATATTTAGGACATTCATTACGATTAGTCCCCCTAAAAATAAATGTGTGTGTGCCCATACATGCATGCATGCGCACACACAAATGCAGATGTATGTGCCTACACACGCACGCATGCATGCACACACATCCACACACAGTCATGCACACACACACACATGCACGCACACACGCACACACACACATACAAATACAGACAGTATACTTCTACATTTATATTTGTGTATAATAATTCTAAAACTTTAAGGAGAACCCTTCAAGATGAATATAGTGAGAACTTTGTTGACATCCCTGATTCCTATGTTGTTGAATGTTGCAGGCTGGGACAATGGCAGCATTGCCCTACGTAGTCATGGTGCAGGTCGGAGGTCAACTCCCTGATTCCTATGTTGTTGAATGTTGCAGGCTGGGACAATGGCAGCGTTGCCCTACATAGTCATGGTTGTCATGGTGCAGGTCGGAGGTCAACTCGCTGACTTCATTCGTAAACGTGAGCTCTTGTGTATCACTAACACACGCAGGTTCTTCACTGCTGGAGGTACGAATATTTTTGGATGATAACTAGATTAACATGAATTTGAATTCAAAATTTTTTTAGGCACTGCCAAAAAACCTGCTCTAAAAATGGAGTAAGCACCATGACCCACTTCTCTATGCATTGGTGCCAGCACTATATAAGACATCATTATCATCATTACTTTGTTTCTGTAAAACTGGACAGCTATCAGAGAAATGAAAACCATTTACATACTGTTATACTGTCATATTCAGAAACATTTCACTATTCACTTTCATAATGGACACATTAATATGTTCTCTTAATATGAGCATATTAATATGTTGTCATCATTAATTAATGTTTTACAATGTTCATTACAACTTATATAATTCATTGTTACACATGTTCTTTATTTTGACGTTGAGCAATTGTTCACAATGTTTCAGCGTTCATGTCGCAGGCCCTGTTCATGACCATCGCTGCATTCACAATGACCCCGGGGGCAGCCATTTCCTGTCTCTCCTTCGCGGTTGGTCTCGGAGGGTTTGCCTGGGCGGGCTTTGCTGTCAATCACCTCGATTTGGCTCCACAGGTACGTCTCTGATACCTGACTAAAGGTCAAGGTAATTGTACCCAGGTCTTTTTTTAAGGCCTTTCATATTTTTAATATATATTATTAAAATTAAGTTATGAATAATAATCATAATTATTCTTAAAACTTTCCTGGGCACAGCAGCCAAAAACACCCAACCCAACTGTCATTTGGCTGTTTATAATCTTATTGGGTTCAAATCTCGCATGGAATGAGATATGATAATGAGGCAACCACGTGATGTCACCATTTTGGCATCATAATTTTTTTGTTCCACCCTGTTGTTGGTCGTGGCATCGTCTGTCATCAGTTTGACCTTTTCTTTGTTTATTTCAATTGCATTTTGCTAGTACAATCATATTGCTCAGCACATTTTTGTGAAAGAGTTTGCAATCTTTTGGGTGTTGGTTTTGCATAATTTGAAACAAAAACATTCCAGTCACAATTCACAATTTATTTGCACACAATTGGCAGCCAATTTTATTTTTATGTTTTCATACATGGTGACAAAAATATGCTTAATAGTGAAGAACCATCATAATTGGATAACTGTTTTAGTACTGACATTGGAATTTTTATAATATAGTGAAGTTGATGTTTATTTTCCATCGACATTAAAAAGCATTGTTTCATGATTTAACAATAAAAAATTGTAACACTACAATTTTTAGCAACATATTTCATTCACAAATTCAATGGTTATCAGGATATCCTCATTTTACTACGTGCCACGCATGACATAAAGCACAATAATTATTGATGACCATCTTAAGGTAAACCAAGTTGTCAAAACCTGTCGCCCGTATGCAACAAACTTCACACTGCCTGTATGAGCTGAACCCTAAATAAAACCCTGATTGTACCACATCTTTGTGTCAATTATATCATCATTATAATGTTAAAGTTATTTCCACAACTCGTTCAGCCCATCACGAACCAAGTTCCTTGATATTCAAATGTGTAGTGTGTGAATAGTTTAAGTAATATGTGCAGTCAGTTTAATAAGAGTGTATTCTTTTGTAAATATCATCAAAAGAATTGTCTTTGATCATTAGATCAGGTAACTAGTGAAAGTTTGAATAGGGTATTGTACATAGGGGTGACACTTTGCTATTTTTCCAATGTTTTGTGACCGGATCCGGTAAAAATCATTTAATAGTTTGTCTGGTGATTTCACTAAAATTAAATAACAGATTTGCATTAACAAGCTAGCCTGTCAAAGTGGATATTAGGTAGGTTTGATTTTGCACAAAATGTGTCTGAAATGAGATGAGCAAACAAATGAATTGATTAGGGACCTTTAAACTAGCCTCTTTGTGACAACTAACCTCTTTGTGGCACCTAGCCTCTTTGTGGCAACTAGCCTCTTTGTGGCACCTAGCCTCTTTGTGACAACTAACCTCTTTGTGGCACCTAGCCTCTTTGTGGCACCCAGCCTCTTTGTGGCAACTAGCCTCTTTGTGGCACCTAACCTCTTTGTGGCAACTAGCCTCTTTGTGACAACTAACTTCTTTGTGACAACTAACCTCTTTGTGACAACTAACCTCTTTGTGGCACCTAGCCTCTTTGTGGCAAATAGCCTCTTTGTGGCAACTAGCCTCTTTGTGGCAACAGGCTTCGGCTGCATACGTTGATAGGAAACAATTCAGGTCTAGTTTTCTCTATACGTATTAGTTCAACTTGGGTGTACTGAAATGGTGTGATCTGTTTCAGTATGCTGGTGTGCTGATGGGTATCTCTAACACTGTCGCTACTATTCCTGGCATCATCAGTCCATCGGTCACTGGCTCTATAGTGACACACGGGGTAGGTCGAATTTTGACATGACATCATGCCTACTAATATATATATATATATATATATATATATATATATATATATATATATATATATATATATATATATATATATATATATATATATATATATATATATATCATATGACAACTCTAGTGTCGATATTATAATGATTGTGCTGGTGAATTACATGTCACCATCTGGTTATGTAACCATTATATATTAAGTCACTAATGTATTGTGGTAGTTGTTTCGGTGAGGATATATTTTGTTCTCTCTGTTATGTCGTCATTTCTCCCGTCATCTACAAAGTGGTGCAACATATAAATAAATATTTATTATTGATGCCGTATGACATGTCACATCTTCTGCATGTCATAAGCTAGTTTTGAATTTTTAAATATTCACTACTGTACCACAACCAATCAAAGATGAATGACCAGAAAATAGCTTGATTTTAAAATATTCTTTGCTGGCCAGAAAATTAACATGACACCCTGATCTTTGTACATTGCAATGGGGCAGTAAAATGCTAACACTTCACAAAACACCTCATGGAGTCTACGTGTACATCTGGCATTTGGCATGTTTCAGTACGCAAGTGAATGGCGCATCGTGTTTTCACTGGCTGCGGTCATCTACTGTGGTGGCGCCATCTTCTACAGCCTGTTCGCCTCCGGCAACCAACAGGAGTGGGCGATCGAACCGGATGGTTACGAACATCATGTCAGCACTCCGCCAAATGATGACTGAAACACGTCAGCATTCCACCAAATGATGACTGACCCTCATGTAGCCAAATGATCACTGAAATATTAGCTCTCCACTTTAATGATATATTATTGACTGTAACGGCGTATAGTAGTTTGTTTTGATGTATGTTTGTGTAACTGTGTAGTGTTTTAAGATTATAAAGTTCAAAACATTACAAATGTGACAATAAAGACTAACAGGAGGAACCAGTGGCGCCCCGGTGCATAATACAACACTAATATAAAGATGAAATCACGTCAGATTGTCAACGGAAGTACCCCCCCCCCAAGTACAACATGTAATTTGTGTGAATCAGTTGCCATGCACTGAAGCAATCGCAATTATTAAAATGTCACATCAGCCGTTCCAATGCTATCGTTGTGATTTTTGTTTAATATCGATAATCGTTATTGTTGGTGTGTTGTATTCTTTGCTGAAACTAATTCTTTCCGACTCTCTAATTTGAAGTACAAGTTGTTCTTCCGTTGACAATCGATCACACGATGCATAGCATTTATACATGCGCACTATTTATTGATAGAAAACATGACTATTGTCTTGCTATAATCTCAATGGTATAAAGTGTAGTTATAAATAATGTAGTGTTTTAAATTATACTGGAATATGGTAAAGGAGGGGAAATCTTAGGCAATGACAACAGATGCTATCATAAAGCTGTGAACTGTAGATACATTGTGCTATATGACGTGAATGTACTGATTGAAAAAACCTTAATTGATATTATGTCCATTTTAATTATACTAAGCACCAATTAATTTGTGTTATCTATCTAGTAACTGATGTTATACCGTACATTGTTGTGATGTTGAATGACACTTTTATGCTGTAGTTTTCTTGTAATATTTTATCTATTGCTAATTGTCTGCCATTTGTGTCTACTGATATGTTTGTCCAAAACAATTCAGCTTCAAATATTTAAAGTATATTTTTATGATATAAACAACTGTCAAAGATGTTTACAATATATATATATATATATATATATTTGCTTAGTATTTTTCTCTAGGACATTAGTCGTTGTTATTGTTCAGTGCTCATTCACTGATATAGGTATATAGTCAGTATTGGAGTTGTTATTGTTGCAGATGATGTCGTGATTACGACTTGTACAGTTGTTGTAAAATGTAGTGATTCTCGCTGTGATGTAGTGGCTAGCATATGTACATTTTTTAGACTGATCAAACTGTAGGCCAAGTGGCCTGAGATCCACGTTTTTATTTCAGTCGTTTAGTACTGCAAATTGTGCTTACAGTATCGAAATGTTTCGTTCTATTAATTATTTGTATCTTGTAATGTTTGAGCTTAATGTTCCACCAAGTTCTGTAATACTTGAAGGTTTTTTAAGGTTCAGCTCATATGAGCAGTGCGAAGTTTCATGCAGGCAAAATGTTTTGACAACTGGTTTACCTTAAGATGGTTGCCAGCTTTTTATCGCATGTTGCTAATTTTGTCCCACTAAAACAGTGATCCAATTCTAATCTGGTTACTTTTTATTATTATGAAAACATAAAAATTACACTTTTCAAGATGGCTACCAATTGTCTTTTGTGAATTGTGACTGGAATGTTTTTGTTTAATTCAAAATTATATAAAACCAACACCTAATAGATTGCACAAAAATGTGCTTAGCAGTATTATTGTACAAAATACAATTGAAATAAACAAAGAAAAGGTCAAACTGACGACAGACGGTGCCACCATCAACAACAGGGCAGGACACAAAAATTACAATGCCAAAATGGCGACATCACGTGGTTGAGATTTGAACCCAATTTGGTTAAAAATAGCTGAATGACAGCACTGAACAAAAACAGTCAACAGGTTGGCTGCTAAGCACAAATACGGAGTTGGGCATTTTTGGCCACTATGCCGGGGAAAGTTTTAAAACTAATTGTGATTATTAGGTAAAGTTGTTCTTGTCTTAGTTTCATTTTAATGATATATTAAAATTGAAGATTCATAGCAATCTCATATGGGCAGAGTAGGTCTTTCAAATGGGCAGCTTGCCTGTATGAAAGACCTTAGAAAAGCCTGAATACTTGTATATATTCAACTCTGCCTGGTCTGTCCTTTTCGCTCGAGTGAATAGGGTGGACCACCATACATGCTTACACATACATCACTTGGAGGCGATGTGTAGCTAAAATCGTTTCAGAAATATATAAAATTATCATAGCAAAATAGTTTTGAAACTGCTACATGGAGGTTATGTATCCCTTAGTATTAATCTGAAGTACATTTCCATGTAGTGCTGCTCAAGACATCGCATGTACTTGTTCTGTTGTTTGTACCTATGTTTCAGAGTTTATTGAATAAATATGTTGCAACAAGACTTTATTTTCAGTATAGAAATAACTACTCCAATGTAAATTGGTGAATACATTGTAGACTTGAGAGGCGGAAACGCCTACAAAGCCAGAAGAGGACAGTGACAAACACATCTATCCAATTTGTACAAAATTGTACAGCTTTATTTTAATACAGATTAGTCTTTCTACAAAGGTATAGTACAAATGCTGTATGTTATCAACAGTGCATACTATGAGTTCTCTTCTGTTAACTGAGTGTTGTATTGGTGTTAACACTGCTGATTTCGGGCAGGAAATACAGATTTTCCCTTTCGTTCCCACTTTCCTGTTTTTTGTTGACAAAATGTCCCGCTTTTTATAACTCATAATCATAATTTTTTACGAAAAATGTATCTCTGTTGCACACCAGGCCATTCGAGGCATGTATTATTTCTATGCTCTCAGGTGATTTCACATTTTCTCGCATATGCGTTCACTGTGAACAAGAACTGCAAATAAAACCAGTAACCCATAAAAACAACACGTCTGAGTTCGCTACAAAAGTTGCTAATGAAAGTTGAGCAGAGGAGGATGTTGCTCGCTTTTCCCTGAACAGTTTCCCACTTTTCCATAAACAGTTTCCCATTTTTCTATAAACAGTTTCCCGCTTTTCCATGAGTAGATGTCGACACCGATGAAATGTATACATCTGCAATGCATTGCTGGGACAACCCACCATCCCCCACAGTGGTGGGACTGTTGGTTAATCTGTGTTCCTATGAAAATCAACAATGAACTAAGTAACTGACATTATACATGCCAACCCTGAGTGGTGCACACTCGCAAGACTGGTAAAAGAAATCCATAAGATCGCAAACTAATCCATATGATTATCTGTCTGCTGGCTTGCCACGCATGTTCACAACAAGCTCGCCATGCAAACTGAGATACGTTGACTGGAGCTTGCGAGACTTGCATTCCATTATTAAAACTTCATTAAATGCCTGAAAATATTCATCACATGTTAAAAAAATGTCTTGCGTGTTGCTGAGTGGCAACATTTTTATGAAGCAACTTTGTAGCTGCTCTAAAATAATTTTGAGCCATTAAAACAGAAGGTTTTAGAGATATGTTCTGCAATTACTTTACAGTTGTAGGCAAAACGATGATACAGATTATGTAAATTCTAAAAACAGCAGTTATGACATTGTGGGATAGTACGGTTTATGAGAATATGTGTATAAATACACACACACGCATAACGGTTTTATGAAGGCAGTTGTGAATTGAGCACCATGAATCAACACCCATCATAACACTGCTTATAAACAGGATACAAAATTAATACTTTGTCACATTTGCATAGAAACGATAAGAACAACAACAAGAACAACACGTAAAAACACCACTTATTTACGATGGTTAAAATAATCTTTCAGTCAACCATAAAAATACTGAGAACGTGTTTGCCTAACTGTAAATATGCACTGTTTTTCTACAAAAAGTTAGTTGTTATGTGTATTCTTCACTCAGTGATCCCAAGTTCAAACCCAATGTAGCAGCCTAGAACTTTACCATGCTGGGAAGAATTAGTTGAAAGGTTCACACTAAGAAAGGCCACAGCTTCACTAGAAGTTCCAGGCTGTACTCATGCCAAACCAGGGGCATGGACAGAGGATTTTTTATTGGAGGGGCCATCCGAGTGAGTGAGGTATGGCGGGGGTCTACAATACATGTCAATGGAGAATTATTTTTTCATTCGGGATTCAAACCTAGATTGGAACAATACAGACGATATCACACCTAAACATCACACAACTTTCATCCAACAGTAGTCCACATTATCTGATGTACTCAAATTTCTATAACTTTTAGTATTTGTCATCAAACCAAAGATTAGTATTTGTGCACTTTGTATTACAGCCCTCATTTTTACGTCCCTCCTCGATTCAATTATTTTGCTCGTATCATTTGAGACTCATTCACAAAAAGTTGAAGCATCTATTACAACAGCTACAGCTATGCAACAGCCAGCTCACTTGAAAATTTTTCTTTAGTTTTGATGAAATCATCGGACAAGCTATTAAATTACTTCTGACCAGGTCTGATCAAATGTGGCGAAAAAACGGCAACAATGGTCTGACTCTATAAATTAACATTTCAAGTTCCCTGATCTAACAATAAAATTCTTACGATGATCTTAACAAAAGTCTGCCGTCTTTTATTCAATCAACTGCGGATGTTACATAAACTATTCATACACTGCATATTTAAACATCAATGACCCTGATTTGTGACGGGCCAAACGAATTGAGGAGAGAGCTTCAAGGTCTGATTCCAAAGTTGTTTTTACATTTGATGATAATTTGATAATACAGAACCACCAAAACATTGACAGGGTTTGAACGACGCAAGATGAAAACAAAACCAACAGTTCCTTGGTAACCCAGACATGGCCATGTGACACATCAATTGCATTTATAAAATACTTTTTCATAAATATTTTTGCCATTCGCCAAATCATTGACGCATTTAATACTCGGCAGAAAGGTTCAACCAAATGTCACTTTTATAACCAACTTGTGTTTATTTTTTAACGAGTAATTTATTTAATCATATTTTTCATGAACATTTTAATTTGACTATAATATGTAGATCTTGATTGAATTAATAGTTAACTGAGAAATGTCTACTTAAAATCGTACACGGTGTGCACACGTGCCAATGAACACAGAACAACACAAATTGCATCCAGGAGTCCAAGGTCACATGTTCATTTGGAGGTCATACACACATAATTATGGGCAATTCTACAATATTGGACAACAGAATGAAGACAAGTGCATTAGCAATTAGAAAATGCATAAAAATGTATTTTCTAACAAAATAAGAACTTTGTCTATAGGAACCCAATTTTAGTAATTTTTCCTTTTAGTTGTTAGTTGTTAATGCACTTCATTTTGTTGCCTAGTACTGTGGAGGTGCACATATGGGACAGACATAAACAGCTATCTCACCGCATGAATCCACATACATAAATCTCGTTTTTTATTCTGTCCACTAGATGGCTCTACGTATCACAGTTTCACAATGGCGGGTTCGACACAAACTGACACTACGTGTACACTGTCCCACAAACATAATAAACACAACAAAAATATGTTTCTCACAACCAGAAAATGGCCGATGCCGCAAGTCGGCTTCAGAATCGGCGGACTCGAATCGAGTCATTCTCGTCGAGCTCCAACTTCACACTACCCTTCAACGAATTAATGTTCTCCTGAAAAGCTGACACAGGTGGCGCCATAGGCGGTGGGACTTCATTTCGCAGTAGTCGGCTTGCAGAGGACGTGTTTGAGATCGTTACTGTGCCATTTCTGCAGGGGGAGCCTCAGTCAAAGAAGTCTCAATTAGCAAAGACGTGTGTATCTATTTTCTATTTTGTTTCCTTTTATTCTCTATTCTGATACCATCTTTCCAGTAACACTGTTGCAATTTTATTTCACTACATTTTAAATACAATTTAGTGAACATTTTAAAGATAGGTGAAGGTAACATATTCTGCTGTGCTTTACACTCCACCCCCTGGCAGACCTTACACTCCACCCCTTGGCAGACCTTACACCCCACCCCCTGGCAACCTTACACTCCATCCCCTGGCAGACCTTACACTCCACCCCCTGGCAGACCTTACACCCCACCCCCTGACAGACCTTACACTCCACCCCCTGGCAGACCTTACACTCCACCCCCTGGCAGACCTTACACCCCACCCCCTGACAGACCTTACACTCCACCCCCTGGCAGACCTTACACCCCACCCCTGGCAGACCTTACACTCCACCCCCTGGCAGACCTTACACTCCACCCCCTGACAGACCTTACACGCCACCCCCTGACAGACCTTACACTCCACCCCCTCGCAGACCTTACACGCCACCCCCTGACAGACCTTACACTCCACCCCCTGGCACACCTGTTCATTCCATCACCAACTTGACTTCAGCCACGCTGCAATTAGTGCGCATATATAACACACGTAAAGGCGTCACGGTGACAAGAAAGGATACAGAGGCGGTACATCTGATGGCAATGCCTTGGTATGGATGATGTCTGAGTTAGACATGACGCGTCGAACATCACTGTGGAATCGACGCAGCCACTCCCTGTGCTCGGCTAGCATCGTCTCAGTGCTGATGCCCATGGTTGCCATCGGGGCAGGACCTGCTTCGATCCTTGAGGTGCGGAAATGTTCGAGTTGTTCTCTGAAATCAACATTACCTTACAGTGCCTTAGAAAACCAAATTATTTTACAAAACGCCATAGAAAGAGATACTGCTGTATTTGCTTACGTACATAATGAGACTGAGACTGCGAGCACGCAACTAGTAAACATCACAGCAGCTTGCAATTTCCTCGAATTCTCCATTGACATTACATACGCATTAACTCAACATTTCTATAGAACTTGGTGGAAATAGTATTCCACATTGATGCTCGCATGGTTATTATACCAAATGGAACATCTGCTATCTGCACTGCCCCAATTGTCTGAGATGGTCGCTGGAGTAGTACAAATTATTGGACAAGGCTTAAGGCACTGTCCAATTTCCAATTATTTGTACTACTCCACCAGGCGTCGAGGATGATTACGGGCAGTGCAGATAGCAAATGTTCCATTTTATATTTATTCCACATGACTAATTGATTTTAGCAAATTGACAGCAATGACAAACAAGGTTTCATTTCAAAAACATTCAATTTCAAATGTTAGTCTACCATTGTATGCAATGATCGCTAAAAAAAGGTCAAAATAGGTTCACTGTCATCACATGTGCGAGTGATTTTGAAACCATAGCTACACTCCTGTATTTAGTTTAGCATTTTACTTGCATGTGCAATAATGAGTCATATTGTAGTAACAAAAATATTAGTGGCTGAATATATTGAATATTCATAGGATACTGACTGTTTAGATTCAGAATACTTTTCTCCTGGTAAAGAATATATCACTGGAAATTTTGAAACAATTAATATAGCTGGAATATTTCCAGAAAATAGTAACTATGGCAACTAACTAAGTTCTGAACACAACATCAGATGGCTCACCTAACAGGCACATGATTGAGAATGTTCCCCGGAGTTCCATGAAAAGACGTAGCAAGGGACACGGGGGCTCTGGTGTCTACAAAGTACAACAGTCAGTAAGTAACCACATTATATATCTTTATATATACATTTACACATCCAGCCATACAGATATGTGTCTACAACTAGTCATATAGGCCTGCATGTATGATGCATACATTTAGTGGTATTAACTTATGCAGTTTACAACAAAGCTTCCACAACAAAAGTGTGAGATTAATTGATTTAACCCGGCAGTTGGAGTTATCAAGTGTTCCAGGTACATATGAACTAGTTCTTACTGTATGTGGAACTATTAGTGATTGAGTATAAAAGGCTGACAAATTCAATGAATCTTGTGAAAACAAAATTGACAACACCAACTACGACAACATGGACGACGACATCGACGACGACATCAACAACAACAACGACAACAACAACAGACATATCAGTTAGTTAATTAACATACTGTGTTAAGGCATAAACTGCTGGACACCAACTAAGATGTACACGTCATAAATACAAATCATAGTGTTACCTCCGAAATATTTCCGCCACTTGCGTTCGAGAGTTTGTTCCGCTGTCTCGTATGCTGAACCAAATGTCATACTGACTGGACGATGACCCCTGGACCAGATAGCAGGACGATACAGAAAACATGCACACTTTAAATGGTTGTGATGTAGATACATATAAAATAATATAATATAATATAATATAATATAATATAATATAATATAATATAATATAATATAATATAATATAATATAATATAATATAATATAATATAATATAATATAATATAATATAATATGTATTGATCGTCTATACCTATTTATAAATGCTATTTGGTTTAAGGGTGTTCCATAACAATAGTAATGCCATTGTTTCTTTTATTTGTTCTAGGAATACTGCTACTGCTTTGTGGTGAAATGTGGGCTCTATTGAACCCGACGTCCAGGTATTGGGTTGTGGAGCCCACATTTCTTTGTTTTACATTTCTTTGAAAGTGGGCTTACCCCTTAATCCCCACAATAAACGTCATTCATTTGGCCTTTTCATATCTCTATATCTGTGTTGTGTTGTTGATTGCATAAAAACTTTTTAGATTATTTCAGTTTTAGATATTTTTCATGTAAATATTTATATTATAATGGTGACTTCAAGGGCACGTCGTTTCACCAGGCTGGCCCCAAACATGTGGCACCTGACAAATTTTAGTAATAATAATAATCATAATAATTTATTATTCTTCTGGACACAAAATAATCTTCATGGCTTTAACATATTATAGCATTACAAATATTTATTTCTGACAACAAATTTATTCTGATAATGAGAAGTTGCCAAAATATATCTGACTTAAAAAACAAACAAATATGTGTTAAATTGTGTTTTAATTTATCATTGTTATCCTATGTTTGTTTGTTAGGTAATTTTTATGAATCTCAGGGAATTTCAAATCCATGGTGGACCAACAACTTTAGTATAATTTTTTAATCACTTTCTCATAAATGCTTTTTACATTTATTTAATTTGTTGGTACTTACATAAATCCACTTGTACGTGACGGCACTGACAGTGCTGGTTGATGTTCCGGAGTCGTCTGAGTGTGGGCAGACAGTGGTGACACCAAGTGAGCTGTGGAAGAAACACTCGTGCATGAGAAGTTCTGTGCTAGGACGAAATTTCATTAAACATCGCTGCTTCATGTGACGTCACACTCCAGTGCTTGTTTGCCTTTGTTTCCACAGTACAACGGCTGCTGTAATCTCATTGTCTATAGAATGATGGGTGTGTGTGGTAGTAAAAAATGGTCGGAGGCGGGAGGTGAGACTGGTGGGGGGTGGGCAGACTCTCAAAAAGAGATGGGAGGTTGACCCCAAAAACAGGTGGGAGATGGGAGTTTGAGACCCCTGCCACACCCACCCAGCTATGACTTCACCCACCCAGCTATGACTTCACCCACCCAGCTATGACTTCACCCACCCAGCTATGACTTCACCTACCCAGCTATGACTTCACCAACCCAGCTATGACTTCACCTATCCAGCTGACTTCACCCACCAAGCTATGACTTAACTCACCTGTCTGTGGCTCAGATTTGAGCACATCCATCACTAGCTGCAGTTTCTTGTCCAGTTTCTGCAGGTGAGCCCTGATACCATCGTCGTCAACCGGCATGGCTGTGCCGTTCTCCACCTGTACTGGTGGAGCAGGGGTCGACGACTTGACAGGCTTCTGTGATGCTGCAATATTTACGGGATCATTTTGACAGAAACTCTAATGGAATGAGATAGAATGGAGGCTTTTGAGATAGACAAACAGTGTCTGGTGAGGGTAGCATCCACAGTAACAGCACAGGACAGGAGATGGCAAATATGTGCACCTAATGGTATAACTTCTGATCATAAAATATCATATTATAAAATATCATAAAATCCTTTTCTAATAATTAAAGTATAAACTATATATATTGTTTGTCCAGACACCTTTATTGAAGCATCATTTAAAAATATATTTTGTCCGTTATCTGTTAATGAATATCAACCCTGACAGTCTGGTACATTTTCAAACGGCGGTCGACAATTTCCACTACCCTTGGACAAAGGTTATTAGAGTTCGGCATTCAGGGGATCTCAGGATGGGCTTAACATCAATACACATAAAATTACATTCATCAACACATAAAATTATGTTTCCACGCATGCACGCACGTACGACCTGCCCTCACCTGCTTTTATGTCATCCACATTGAAGTCAGTCAGGCTGATGCCGCTACTCTCCTCGTCCGAGTCGCTCAGGCCACCACCGGTCATCAGATTGAGTGACCCTTGCATTTGGTGGTCAAGCATGTGGACCCCCTCCTCACCCTCGTCCAGCTGTCACCATGGAAACCATGCCATCAATGAAGGTTAGTTCTCACAGATTACATTGTCCAGTTCTTTGGACTGTTCATTCTGAGTCACATTTCAATATTTCAAAGACCTGTTCATTCTTAAACATGTGCAACCTCTCTGGGAAGTTGTCAGCGATGTTGTAATTACTACACAAAATACATCCACCTCAGCAGTGACTAGCATTCACTTATAAAGCTGAGAGAACAAAGGATGAATTAATGTCCAACGTTCCCACTCCTGAACCCCCAAGTAAGTACCTTATTCAAAACACACAGACTACCACTGTCCCTCATGCCTCTCCCACACAAACCCTTGCAACACACCATGGACCCTTATTAAAACAGTATTCATATACACAGCCCTTTGCTGAATGAGAGCTCATGCATGCACAATACCGTTATTGAAACAGCCAGCATGCATACATGAATGCAACATGCATGTGTGGTGAACAATAGCACGACAGTTACAGCGCCAGACTGTCAATCAAGAGAACCAGGGTTCGAAACCATCTGCTGCCATTTCGAAACTTGGGCACCTTGCCTGTGTCGTTTGGAAGAGACACTAAAAGCCGTTGGTCCCTTCTGCCTGGTGTCTATGTCAGGGGGAATAAAAGAACCAACATATGGATTAACTGTGTAACCTGTCGTCAAAAACTGCTGCGTTAGCCCAAGTATACAAACTAAGACTAGAGAAAGCATGACAGATGTGTACCTCGTCTACGAGCAGTGACGTCTCCAGCTGCTTCAGATTCCATTCCTTCTCCTTAAGCAGTTTTGAGCCCGTTGACATGTTGACGCGACGTCTGTCCAAGTCAGCTGCCTCTTTGTCCAGACTTGACTTCACGTCTCCAAGCACCATCGCACTGGCAGAGGGCAGCACCTGACAATCAATGTAAACAATGAACCAGCGTTTCATGTTTCATATGTATCAATGGAAAATATTCCAGCATTATCAATTATTGAATTGTTATATATGGTATAGAATAGGTGTGTGGAATATTGTTTTTCTCACTAGCCGAGTTGCCCGGTGTTGCATGGGAGAAAAGGCAGCCACTGCAAGACTTTGCACCACCCAGTCAAGTCTTGGTAAGGCAGTGCCAGTGGCAATGAGAGCTGGATACCCAACTGCTGGTTTCACAAAGCATTCGTACCATACAAAGAAACTTATGTGGACGTCTAAAGTTGATCATGTAACTTTGAACACTCGTAGAAAACACACACAGTGTTGCTAACAACTGTACGAACTACGAACTCCTATTGTTGTAAGTTATGTAATCTACATCAAACATCCACATTTGTAATATCTCCAACCCCTGGGGAATTATGAATTTTTTATGTATGTACCATCCCCAATGGCACGCATAAAAAAATTCTGCCCCATACATACAAAACTGACAGAGATATGAGGGAACAGACGGACGGACGGACGGACGGACGGACGGACGGACGGACGGACGGACGGACGGACGGACAGTTTATGGTATAGACTGTAAACATTTGCAGTTTTTTTATTAAGTTATTTACACATACTTAATTTAGCTCAAAAGAAATAGGGTGCCAAGTATTGCCCCACAACTTACCCCGAGTTGGTGGCGCAGCATGTCCTGACTCCACTCTTGCAGCGCCGTCCGCAGCACTGTCTGGCGCTGGCGCAGGGTCTGCTTCTGTCGCACGAGGAACTCCCGCGCCATGCGGATGGACGCGCTCTCGTGGGCGAGGTGGTCACGGATGTTGCTGCAAGATAATAATGCATGGTCCTACACAGCGTTTACTCCATTATCAGAGCAAATTTTTTAGTAAATGCAGCACCCGTATGGGTTTTTATAGGTTGATACCATTGGCTATGTGAGTCCATGAGAGGTTTTTTCATTTCCCTGTGTGGAATCTTTTACGTCCCTGCTAACTACATCAGGCAGAAGGAACCAACAGCTTTCAGTTTCTCTTCTGAAAGACGCAAGCGAAGTGGGGTGAACGAAATAGCCCAAGTCTTGAAACAGTGGTAGATGGACTAGAACCCAGGTCTTCTTGACCGACAGTCCAGTGCTCTAACCTCTGAGCCACTGGGCTCCAGGTAGGACAGATGGACAGATGGGATGAGAGGAGGGTGGAGAACAGTAACCCGAGGCACGGGTGTAACTTGCACCTGGTGGAGTTATACTCTTGGATTTCTTCCTCCACCTAATGTTTATGTACAATGGTAGCTCACCTTTAACAGAGCATTTAGTTGTCTTCGTGCGTTCTTAGGAACAGAAATTTATTCGAGTTATGGTGATAAAGGTATGCTATAACATTACACTGATAGTGATACATTTAAAACTATTTGCATATTATTGCCAATAATTTTAAATAAGTAACATGTGTGTGTATATTATACTGTCTATTTAGTCTACTTATTACGGCACATAACAATTCTGGAAGGACAAATAGAACCCCAGTTACTTGCCCTGTGGACAAAACGTTTAATATCCAGACCTAGCCCCTCAAACATGGCAGCTAGACAGAAGGTACTTACCGGTGGTGTGTGTGTTTGTGTCTGTACCTCGCAAGGTCCTCCGAGAGAGTGCTGGTGTCCTCACTGTCCTCCCAGGCATGGTGAGTCTGCCACGGATAAAATACTCATGAGACGTTCAGCACTTTCATGCTTGCAAATACAATTAATTTTTGTCTTAAAGTTATCTCCGCAATTACATTTTTGCACGTCTCATTTCAGATTTATTTCCAGAAATATTTAACCTATCAAGTATTCGATATGACACGATAGCTCATTTGTGTCAGAACGTTTCAAATTGTTTTAATGTTTTGAATACATTTACCTATTTTTTTATGCTTAAAAATTTTCATTGCATTATGGGTATCTTTAATAAGCTATAATACATAACTGCTTAGCACTGTTATTAGTATAACTTTTTTATCTGAATATACATAAAACAGCAAAAAATAGCATAGATATGCAACACAATGGATCCATATTTTTCAGAAGACTTACTTTCTATCATAAAACATATTCCCTAACTCAAATTATTAAAATTCCATTATGAGTCAACATTCGTAAATAGTTTGTAGCCTGACAACAGTGGAAATGGAGAATGACCTGTTTTCTGTGTCGGTGATGCATGGTCTGCTCTGTCTCTGACCTTCTTCTAGCACGTCTCGGAGCTTCAACGAAAGATTCTAAAACAGGTAAGTACACGGCGACGATGGTTATTACTGCAAAGGATGAAAGAAGCTGCTGATTATGGGCCATCTCAATATAGCAATATTTTATACTATATTAAATTGGTTTTGTTGAGGGGAAGGATGGATTAACAACTGTTTTGTTGAGGGCAAGGATGGATTAACAACTGTTTTGTTGAGGGCAAGGATGGATTAACAACTGTTTTGTTGAGGGCAAGGATGGATTAACAACTGCATGTTTCGTTGAGGGCAAGGATGGATTAACAACTGTTTTGTTGAGGGCAAGGATGGATTCACAACTGTTTTGCTGAGGGGAAGGATGGATTAACAACTGTTTTTTGAGGGCAAGGATGGATTAACAACTGTTTTGTTGAGGGCAAGGATGGATTAACAACTGTTTTGTTGAGGGCAAGGATGGATTAACAACTGTTTTGTTGAGGGGAAAGAGGGATTAACAACTGTTTTGTTGAGGGCAAGGAGGGATTAACAACTGTTTTGTTGAGGGGAAGGAGGGATTAACAACTGTTCTGTTGAGGGCAAGGAGGGATTAACAACTGTTTTGTTGAGGGGAAGGAGGGATTAACAACTGTTTTGTTGAGGGCAAGGAGGGATCAACAACTGCTTTGTTGTGAGCAAGGATGGATTAACAACTGTTTTGATGAGGGCAAGGATGGATTAACAACCGTTTTGTTGAGGGCAAGGAGCGACTAACAACTGTTTTGTTGAGGGTAAGGAGGGATTAACAACTGTTTTGCTTAATGTCATACCACAATATACCATATTCGACCTATTAAGCGTACATGCCTTAATTAGTGTACACACCCTTTTTTCAGTAGAATCCATAATTATTATAATTCGACTAGTGTGGAACAACTGAAAAGTGTCACTAACAGTTGGCACCACTTTACAGTTGTTCTACGCTAGTCACCAAACGACACCACTAGTGTTAAACCGTTACCTTTTTATCTAGAGAAAACGTTTTAGTGTACACTTGTAAGAACAAATTCCTTGACATTTTCCTTGGCCCAGTTTCTTTCCAAGCGAACGGTTTATTAGGTCGAATATGATATTTAAAAAAAAGAGTGTTTATTTTCGGATCAAAATTTATAAGGGTGTTTGAGTGTGTGTAAACAGTTTTGTATTATGACAGCTGAATACGAACTGTATGTGATGATAGCGGCACGAAGGTGAATATTGTAAGTCATGCATGCTACTGTATATATGCTATCACTATGTCTTAACTATGTATTGCAATAGAGCAAGTATTATAAGTATTAGTATTATAAGTATTATACTTCCTTCTTGGCCTTTTTTCTAATTTTTTTTTCTAATATTATTTAACATTACTAACTCAATTGTAAGTTTCTGCTTTTTTTTTGTGTTGAAAATAAACTTCATTCATTCCAGGACGAGGACATTTTCCCTGGTATCCACAGGTCCATGTAATTCAAAGTGTCATGTGAGATATGAAGTTTTGAGATGGCACCTTAAGTAATCTTTTATTTATGTTTGCCCCTTACTGCTCACTGAAGACTGCAGCATAGACTGTATTCAATCTTGGAGTGTCTTGATACATGTGTGGAAGTAGAGAAGAGAACAGGAGTGTTTTGTCTTATAAAAATCAAGGACCAAAAATGTTGCCTAAAACATTAAAACACATTCGTATGGTGAAGATGTTAGAACAGATGTGGTTTATACTATATAAGATGATTTTCTACCTTCAAGAAATCCCCCAGAAAAATTCATGGCGAAGTGCAAGAGGCACCAATCACCTTTGATGAATGAAGGTGATGGTGTGCTTTATTTGACTCATAACGAAAACAAAAACATGCATAAAGTGCAAACATATACATATACATACAGTACCGTGACACTTTCATACAAGCACAAAACATACACCTGTATATTTTTATGTTCACATGTATTATATAGAATAACTATTTCAAAGAATGAGAGCTGGACACCTTATGAAACATGACTTGGCAATCATTATCCATGCAAAAAAAATGGTTGTGCGTGCGTGCGTGCGTGCGTGCGTGCGTGCGAGCATGCATGCGTGCCTGCGTATGTGCGTGCATGTGTTAATAGAGAAGCCACAGGATGGTGTAACAAAAATCAACAGATTACCTGCAATGCTGAGGTCATTAGCACTGGTGCTCCTAGGGATGGCGGCTGCATGCCTCCGTCTTCCCTCTGTCTCCCTCAACTCCTCCATCCTCATCCTCCTGCGGGCTGGAGACCTCTCCCCCACCGGTGACCTCTGCCCCATTTCATCCTGATAATCCCGTGGACTGCTGCTGCCCCCTGGCTGCCTCTTCTCTACAAACTGGGAATCGGACAAACGGCCAATGGCTGCCTCCGCTTCAGCCAACCTTTTCTTCGTCTCTCTGTGAAATGAGCATCAATAAAAAGAATGTTTTCTAAAATTATTACAAAACCAGAGCCGCAATTATTTTATTTATCCATGCACAATGGAATCTATGAGAAAGAATGTGGATTTGTGTTCTATTTACACAATTGGTTTTTTAAATCACTAAAGCAGAATAAACTCTATGTTATTGCTGCATAAAAAAGAGGCTGATATTAACAAATGCTGTTCGATTTTTGTTATATAATAACAACAACTCAAGATGGAATATTTAAAAAAAGCATACTCAAAGCATCTTAAGGTGCTGAAACCTGTGTATAATGAAATAAAAGGAATTTATAATAATACATTTAATTTCAGGTTACTGCAGAACACCAATTTTCTTTTTGGTGTCATGATAAAATATAGATAGTGCTGAGATCTCGAAAGGGCAGGTGTGAACAGGCAAGAATTGGAGAGAATGGCAGATGATCACAATAAATGGAGACGACTCATCAAGAAGACAGGACAAAGTCACTGATATGGTCCCACCTAGCAAGGGATGGTGGGGGAAGAAGACGTCGAAGAAGTTCATGTATAGATACCGAATGTGATATAATATTCTATACATCCTTCATTCTAAATCGTGTGGGGCTAGTCAAGTTATAGGAATGTGAAATATTTCTCATTTGGCCTAAGTGAACAAAAACGTATATATCAGAGCCACAGTAGAAAGACATAAAGACATACCCCAGTTTTCGCTCACACTGTTCCCGGGCTAGCCGCAGTCTCCTTACTTCCCCCTCCAAGTCAGCCCGTTCATTCCGCAGAGTTTCCAGGAAGCGCCGTTCTTCCGTAATCTCATCCTGGAGCCGTTTGCGCTCTGCACGCAGCGGCTCCAGCTCTCGCGTGTCTAGCAGTGACGACTTCTCTGCGAATGCCTCCTAATGATGGGAGACAACATCTTACTATAATCCAGCTACAATATATACGTATGTATGCTATGTTACACCTCCAAGACGTTTTTGACCTCAACCACCAAATTTTTAAGGGTTCATCAACGACCCCAGGATGGATCTGTAATAATTTTTTCTCTCCAAAATTCACCCCTTCGGAGAATTACCCTTCAATGCTATGTGTGCTTCCTATGATTGTTCCAAGTAAACCGTCTCCTGCAGTTTTTGTCTATATAGCGCCCCGTGGCACATCAAGTATAAAACTGACTGACGAGCAAACATGATTTATTTATCCTAAAATACTTTTAATACAAGGTAGTATTCTGACAATACCTACAAGACTTTCGTAGCCTGATACACGGCAAAACTCAGTCGGAATATGAATGCCACAGGTCGGATAACCAACGAAAAATGCTATATAGATTTGTGTGGCTTTATACAGAATTTTATGCCAAAAATATGGATTTCAACCAAAAAAAGGTACAGGTCTAAATATAAAAAAACATACGATGAATAAATGCACGATGAACGGGCAATTAAGTTATTTATTACGTGGGTAATGGCTACTGACAACGCGCTGTCTACAGTGATATACGTTGTCTTGCATGGCAACGTCCAGTGAAATAAATCTGGGTATCGCATGGTTAAAAAATAGACGCGCGCCAAAGAATTTTTCAAATGGTATGCAACATATAATACGTAAATTACTGTTTTATTGCATTTATGAACCCATATAATAAATACCTTATCAAAGGATAATGGGTTTTATACACTTGTTGCATTAGAATGTTGTAATGGGGTTCGCAAGCTTGTTCAATACAACATTCTCAAGCAACTCGTGCACAAAAACCCAATATTGTTCAATAAGTGCCTAATATTGATCTAGGTTGCTGTGCATGTTAGTGACGTTCATTGAGGGCCAGTCGACCCGGCCAGACATCCCTGCTACTTACGTCCTTCTGCTGCTCAAATTCAGTCATTTCCATGTGGAACTTTCGCTTCCTCTCCGCTAAGTTTTTCTCCTACAGAAATTAAAACCACCTATCAAGTTAATTAATTCAAAGAAAACATACAATTAACTCAGCCTAGTATAAAATTAATATTTCTGCTTCTTATCAAATTATCCTTTGACAGCTGATATCAATTGAGGGGACACACCGTTCATGAAATTATTGAGAAGGTCACATGCAACATAATAATCAATTGGTCTGGGAGTAACCATGGTGCCTGGGTGTTTTTGTGGGAAGTTGCAAGGAAAATTCATGTCTAATTTTTTTATTTATTCTAACAAATAATTTATCAAGTTGCACAATGAAATCATTTAGCTGAACAATTAGTAATATTTTTTTTTTAAATGTGATCTGTAATTTTTTTTAGAAAACTGAAAATCACAAGATAATGTCAAGATGTGTCCTGCCACTGACCGATGTCTTGGCACTGACCGGTGTCCTAGCACTGACCAGTGTCCTGGCACTGACCAGTATCCTGGCACTGACCAGTGTCCTGACACTAACCTTTAGCTGTAGGTCCTCTCTCTGTCGATTCAGTTCCTCTGTGCGATGCTTTAGTTCCACAGACATCACCTGAAGTTCGTCTTCCTGTAAGCACATCTCACAGTGAAACTAGGGAAACACCATGTGTATTTATTTATTTATTTCATTGCCATTATTTTATATTTACTGCCATAATTTTTTATTGCCACCTATATCCACATTTGCCTATCAGTGTGATACACAAGTCTCCTTTGGGGTCCTGCAGATAAGGTTTTCTGTTTAAGGTTTTCTGCACATTGTGTAAATCCTTTATGACTACTACAAAAGTGGCAATAACTTGTCAAAAATGTTCAATAAACAACGCTGCTATATATTGGTCTCTGACAAAATCTCTTATTTTCTTAATACACTCTTAGAGCAAAGGTGATCCAAAAAGAGTGTTTTGAATGCTGCTGAATATGTTCAACAGCCTTCTAAATAAAGCAGCGAACCACACTGAAGACACGCACCAGTTCGTCATTTTTCTCTTTCAGTTTCAGTTTACATTTCTCAAATTCCTCTTTTGTTTTCTTCAGCTCCTTCTCCTGTTCCCGGAGCAAGTCTTCCTTCTTTTTCTCGAGCCTTTCCTCTGATGCCTGTTTCTCCTTCCACTCCTGTAAGTTATACAAGTACAAGCCGTCATACAACAAGTTATACAAGTACAAGCCATCATACAACAAGTTATACAAGTACAAGCCATCATACAACAAGTTATACAAGTACAAGCCATCATACAACAAGTTATACAAGTACAAGCCATCATACAACAAGTTATACAAGTACAAGCCTTCATACAACAAGTTATACAAGTACAAGCCATCATACAACAAGTTATACAAGTACAAGCCGTCATACAACAAGTTATACAAGTACAAGCCTTCATACAACAAGTTATACAAGTACAAGCCATCATACAACAAGTTATACAAGTACAAGCCATCATACAACAAGTTATACAAGTACAAGCCATCATACAACAAGTTATACAAGTACAAGCCATCATACAACAAGTTATACAAGTACAAGCCGTCATACAACAAGTTATACAAGTACAAGCCATCATACAACAAGTTATACAAGTACAAGCCGTCATACAACAAGTTATACAAGTACAAGCCGTCATACAACAAGTTATACAAGTACAAGCCATCATACAACAAGTTATACAAGTACAAGCCCATACAACAAGTTATACAAGTACAAGCCGTCATACAACAAGTTATACAAGTACAAGCCATCATACAACAAGTTATACAAGTACAAGCCTCATACAACAAGTTATACAAGTACAAGCCATCATACAACAAGTTATACAAGTACAAGCCTCATACAACAAGTTATACAAGTACAAGCCATCATACAACAAGTTATACAAGTACAAGCCATCATACAACAAGTTATACAAGTACAAGCCGTCATACAACAAGTTATACAAGTACAAGCCTTCATACAACAAGTTATACAAGTACAAGCCATCATACAACAAGTTATGCAAGTACAAGCCGTCATACAACAAGTTATACAAGTACAAGCCATCATACAACAAGTTATGCAAGTACAAGCCGTCATACAACAAGTTATACAAGTACAAGCCGTCATACAACAAGTTATACAAGTACAAGCCGTCATACAACAAGTTATACAAGTACAAGCCGTCATACAACAAGTTATACAAGTACAAGCCGTCATACAACAAGTTATACAAGTACAAGCCATCATACAACAAGTTATACAAGTACAAGCCGTCATACAACAAGTTATACAAGTACAAGCCGTCATACAACAAGTTATACAAGTACAAGCCATCATACAACAAGTTATACAAGTACAAGCCGTCATACAACAAGTTATACAAGTACAAGCCATCATACAACAAGTTATACAAGTACAAGCCGTCATACAACAAGTTATACAAGTACAAGCCATCATACAACAAGTTATACAAGTACAAGCCGTCATACAACAAGTTATACAAGTACAAGCCATCATACAACAAGTTATACAAGTACAAGCCGTCATACAACAAGTTATACAAGTACAAGCCATCATACAACAAGTTATACAAGTACAAGCCGTCATACAACAAGTTATACAAGTACAAGCCATCATACAACAAGTTATACAAGTACAAGCCATCATACAACAAGTTATACAAGTACAAGCCGTCATACAACAAGTTATACAAGTACAAGCCGTCATACAACAAGCAACTGGACAGTTTGTTGCCAAATAAACAATCAGAAACACACAATGTACAAAAATAAATTGTAAATCTTTTTTATGTTTTAATAAGTATAGTACTCATGTGTTTGTGTGTGCGTGTGCATGCGTGTGTGCGTGCGTGCATGTGCCCCCGTGTGTGCATGCGTGCATTGAGATAAAAAATTATAAGCACCTAAGTGTTAGTGTTATTTTAAAGATGTATTCTGATTTAAATCTGCAAGAAAGAAGTGCACTTGTTTGAAAATCGTTGCTAACTATAAATCATTTGTTGACAGCAGTTTTGAGCAAGGATATGAACCCAGGTTTTCTAGATTGACAGTTTGGTGCTCTGACAGTTTGGTGCTCTGACAGTTTGGTGCTCTGACAGTTTGGTGCTCTGACAGTTTGGTGCCGACAGTTTGGTGCCGACAGTTTGGTGCTGACAGTTTGGTGCTCTGATAGTGTGGTGCTCTGATAGTCTGGTGCTGACAGTTTGGAGCTCAGACAGTTTGGTGCTGACAGTTTGGTGCTGACAGTTTGGTGCTCTAACAGTTTGGTGCTGCTGTGCATTAGATTTTAGGGAATGACACAAAGACAGTCAAGCCTGCCACAGATTTGTTTGAAATCCGTATTTTTTACTCAAAATACTGTATAAAGTCGTATGAATATGTATAAATCCATATAAAATTTTTCATTGGTTAATCAGCCTATAGCATTCCAATGTGATGTCCCCCATCTAACAGGTTACAAAATATACCTATGAAATCTGCTAGGTTTCACTGGAAATCTGCCCACCATCAAAAGTATATGTACTCCATTCGATGTTATACTTGTCTAATGAACACAAGATAATAGGAAATAGGATACGGACATATACCTCCCAAAATCCTAAGATTGTATACAGGACATCCATATGATGAGGCAGGTCTGGCATATGTGTGTATGGAAGTGCATTAAGAAATCATAAATTTGAAAGGATTTGAATCCAGATCCTCTAAATCGAAGGAATGGTCCTCTGTACTGTAATACTGGGTCCCAGAGTGTGTCAAACACCTTAAAATTGTTCTCTTACCATGCGCACAGTACTTAGCAACTACCCACCTCTTCAGTATACCGCTCCTCTATGTTTTTCATGTTCTTGTCATGTTCCACCTTCAGTGCGTCCACCTGGTGTTGCTGTTGCTGCTTCAGCTGCAGTTTACGTTCAGTCAACACCTCATCCAACTGAAACAGTCCACGTACAACTGCACTGTCAGGTGTTCATTGCAACACATTTGGGTTATCAAGATGTTAGTGAGGTTATGCAGTGAAAAGAAGAAGAAGGGTATAGTTTTTACTATATAAGATGATTTTACAGTAAAAATGATAAGACTCTGTACCATCAAGATACCCCACTGGAGGAGTTGGTGTGAAAGAGAGTTTCAGGAGGAAGTTGGTGAGGAACCGACCAAAGTGGGCTGGACTGGAACGAATGGAAGGTGAGCGGTTGAAAAAGCAAGCGGATGCGCTCAGAGCAGAGGGCAGAAGGAAAAGAGGAAAACCACACCCGAGATGGGAGGACTGTGTGACGAGAGACTTGGCGGGAGTGGGGGGAGGGGAGAATGAGAGTGAAGGATACGTGGAGTGGAGACGGGTGGCGAGACGGCAGTGAAAAATGTGATGGAAGGCGAAAAAAACAAACATTGAGAAGTTGCATCAACCCCAGCCTCACTCCGGACTCCAGGGACAAAGAGAAGAGCAACACCACGGCAGATGATGTTGAAATGAAGCAGCACAAACAATATACCCCTTTCTCGAGGTCTTCGATCACGGCCCTGCGTTCCTGCGCTGCCTTCAGCTCCACCTCTTCCTTCTCCCTCTCCTCCAAGTGAACCTCTTCCAGTTTGTCCCTCAGTCCTGCGATCTCCTGCAGGGAGACACCAATAGGGATAGCACCCAGAACAACCACTGTCATGTCATACAATGTCTATACTTAAATACAAGGAATTGTGGCTGACCTAGTGCACTGCATCAACACGGCAGCATTGTTGCCATGACAATTTTTAATAAACATTGCAGCAAAAATTGCTATGATGGCGACTAATCACCATGGCAACACTGTTGCCATGACAAGGTCTCCTAAACATGACAGCACATAATATTATTAGTAATAAACTTCTACAGCGTCTAAATACTCAGGAATCCAGGAACACAAAACAAAGCAGATTCGTTAAATATTATATCACGAATAGGGATGCACAAAAGTCATCATCAGAGCGGGGATTGCCAAAGATTTAGGGTGGAAGCACAATTTGGAATAAATATGTCTTCAGTTTTTTGCAGAACATACTTGTTCATGTTTCTCGGCGAGTTCTTGGCGTGCCTGTTCCAGTCGGTACGCATGCTTTTTCTCCATCTGCTCCGTGGTACTGACCACCTCAGACTCCAGCCTGTCGGTCAGCTGCGCCAGTTTCTCGTCCCTGTCTGCTTCTAGTTTCTCACGCTCCTTCACCACAGCGTCCTCAACCTACAGTTGTCACATGACAATGATGTCAAAGGTACTTAAGATAATGACGATGATATTGACGATGCTACATGATCAAAATCAAAGGTTTAGCAGTACTTTGAGGAATCACATTTTGAATGAATGGGGCGTGTTGCTTTAGGCTGACCAGGCTTAAGACCTTCTGAAAACCAATACTTAAACAATTTAAGACCATCCAAATGACAAATTCAATACAAACTAAAATTGTTTTCAAAGGCCATTTTTATTTGGTAATACTCTGTCATTTGATTCAAAAAGCACATAATACACACAGACCACTCCACCTAAGATTCACTTTTCACAGAATCCAGCTGCGCCAATGGTTTTGTTACACGTTTCAGGTGTCCCGTGGCGCATTCAACAGGACCCTAAAACAGAACCCTGATGACACTCAGCGTACCTCCTGTTTTACCCTCTCCAGCACTGCTTTCTTCTCTCGTTCCAGCCGCATGTGTTCGTCCTTCTGCAACGACTCCACCTCCTCCCTGATGTCCTTCAACTTTCTCTCCATCTCCTCTCTGTACGTGAACAAGTTTTATGTTAACTACAATTGTGAGTGGCATTAGACTGTCTTGTTGACTTGTTTAGCCACTAGTGGATGGCTATTATATTGTCAACCAAATTTTGGCTGTAGTGATTGTCTCCATGACCAACATATTTACTTATATAATTAACATTAATTTCTATTAGTTGATACATGTTGTATTATAGTGGACTCCACATAACAGAATGCACAACTTGAATAATGTAATCTATAGTAAATGATAAATGTCACAAATGCTTATTTATAACTATCTCATAATCACGAACAGGTCAAATATCATTCCAGCATAAAAAAAACTTCAATTTGACTACCCCTGTGCCACTGACCTCAATTTGACCTCTCCTTCCTCCGTATCATTCTTAGCCTTCGAGCGCAGCTCATCTAACCTCTGTCTCTCAGCCTCAATCTCAGCCTCCATCACTAGATGCAGCCTCCTAGAATGTAATAACATGTAACAGCATCATGGGTGCGTTAACATGCTGCTGGTTAGAACTAGGATTATCAAAAGAAAACCCCTAACTTGGGTATACCAATTAACAAACTTTCTTCCTATACATATGGTAAATTTAAAAGTTTTTTTTAGTAGAGACATTTTAACAAAACCTAAAAATGGTAAATTTATAAAAACTCATTAAAACCATCAACTTGAAAATGAACCAAAACAGATATGCAAATACATGAAATGGATCAAACATGAAATGGATTAAACATGCATTTTCTCTTTAAATCTTATCTATGTACATTTTAGGCTAGCTAAGAACTCATGCCATTTTTGCCTCAACAACACAAACATATTAGCATTCACTTTTAACTATTATTATTCACTTTTAATTTGTATCTTAATTAGTATTTTAATGTCATATTTTAATTCATATATTGTCTATATTATTTTAATACCTTAAATGTCTTAATATATATTTCCTTACAGAAAATTAATGTAAAAATGTTTTAGCATTATAATTCGCCTTTGAGTGGCCAAAAGTGGCCAGTTTTATGGAGGAGACAAATGCTGTATCATTGTAATTATTATTATTATTATTATTAATCATTATTATTATATGTGGACCATTGTTAAGGACTGCTCACTTTATGTTAGCCTCTTTCTCTGTCATCAACTTGCGTTCTTCAGCATCCTTCTCCAGTAGTATCTGGTTCCGCAGCTTCACCAGTGTGTCGTCTTGCTCCTGTTATAATAATAACATCACTAATAACAAAAGTATTTATACAGCACTCGATCAAAAGACTGCTCCCAGGCTATTTACATGCATATTATTATATATAACTAATTATAAAAAGTATATATATTAATTTATAAAAAATAAATATATTAAAAACATTATCAATAATAAATATTCTGAAATATAGTCCAAATAGTCCTATCATAAATAATATATAATAACAAACGTAATGTATATTTGTAATAATAAAACAATAATAAATGCATATAAAAACGTTCACATCACACATATCATAAAAAGCTACTCCAAACAGATGTGTTTCTAAAAGTTACACAAATAAACATTACAGATTTGAGGATGTTCCTACTTCATAGTCAACCATGTGACACTACATATAAACCACAATTTTTATATAAGAATTTAACCATATAACCCAAACATTTGGGAATCTGGCCAAACTGCACTAGTTAAAATGGTATGTAATGTTTCACACAATGTAAGGTGTACTCTACTGATCATACACATGCTTCTTTGTGATCCAATACCAAGTCTGAAATTATATCACATGAAAATCTTGAAAATCATACCAGCAGACATATATTTGGTATAAAATACACCCTTGTAAAAACCAATGTTTAGCATAACAAAAAAGGAATAAACTATGGGAGGAAACATAGAAGGAATGAAGGTGCAGCAGCAGGGTGCCACATGCTTTGTTTTACAACGAAGGCTTAACCATGAGAAGGAACAAGAACCCAGAGATGATTTATGATGTTCACCTTGAGTAGTTCTGCCCGCCTCTCCTCCAGGTCTTGCTCCATCTGTTGAGTCATATACACGATCTCTCCCTCAGGAGCAGATGTCTTCCCCACTCGCCTGTGGGTGAGAGGGAGTTCACAGTCAGTAGTACACCCCACTGGGGCATGCCTGCCTGGGGTACACCACAATGGGACATGCCTGCACTGGGGTACACCCCACTGGGGTATGCCTGCACTGGAGTACACCCCACTGGGGTATGCCTGCACTGGGGTACACCCCACTGGAGCATGCCTGCACTGGGGTACACCCCACTGGGATATGCCTGCACTGGGGTACACCCCAATGGGGCATGCCTGTACTGGGGTACATCCCACTGGGGCATGCCTGCACTGGGGTACACCCCCTGGAGCATGCCTGCACTGGAGTACACCCCCTGGAGCATGCCTGCACTGGGGTACACCCCCTGGAGCATGCCTGCACTGGAGTACACCCCCTGGAGCATGCCTGCACTGGGGTACACCCCCTGGAGCATGCCTGCACTGGGGTACACCCCCTGGAGCATGCCTGCATTGGGGTACACCCCCTGGAGCATGCCTGCACTGGGGTACACCCCAGTGTTAAAACACCCTCCTCAATTCATTTAGCCCTTCACAAGTTCAGTCCATTGATTTTTTAATTTACAGTATGTTAATAGTTTAAATAATATGTGCAGTCAGTTTAATAAAACTGTGAATAGATTTATGTATATAGTGCTGGACCATGGTTTTGCTAAATTTTGACTGGATCTGGTCAAAAATAATTCAATAATTTAGTTAAATAACCAAATAATGATTTCAAATAAAGTAAATAACACATTTGCACAAACAAGCTAGCATGTCATAGCAGATACTAGATATGCTGGATTTTTCGCAAAATAAGTCTGAAATGAGACAAGAAAAAAAACTGCATTGAGGAACCACTGGAACAGTTAACTATAGCTTAAAGTGAAAGGTGAAGCTTATCAAAAGACAGGACCATAATTACCAAAACTTTTTATCGCCATAACAGATTATACTTCGTAAAATATAAATATATAAATTTCCTTTTTTTGGTTCAGTATATTTCTAACATTTATCAACTGCATGTGGAATCATATTTGCAACATAATTATACTGACACACTCCTTATTGTGAATTATTTTATTCCATTGCTAAGGCAAACAACTAACTACAATTTTTAATTTGCCAACCAACCCGCAAGCTCGCTACATTGGGTGCTTACTTTTCGGCAGCCAGTGCCGCTAACTGTGCCTTCTGTTTACGTTCGCTGTCCATCGCTGTAGAGGGCGGTGATGAACCTTTCTTTTTTACCTCCATCATTGAAGAGCTCTTGCCTGTTGGGTCTGCCCGATCAGTCGCCTGAAGGGAAGTGGTTGATTTGAGGGACTGGCTCCCTCCCAACTCAAAGTCCTACCAGCGGAGGAAGGAAAGACATGCGCCAAGAATTTTTTTACAACAAAACAATAAAGCAGCAAAATAAAAACAACAGAATGTAATCAATGGTCAACGGCAAATACACCACATATGGTCAGTTGATATAGTGACCATCTGCATCAGTCTAACTGCAAAGCATTGTGGGACTGGGATCATCATCAAAATGTAAATATTACAGAAATTTCCTGCTTTGGTGATACATCTCACGCTTTTTCTTCAATTCTGACATTATCACTAAGTAGTTACTGTTACATTTTATTTACTGTATATCATTCAATTACAAGTGAAGAGTTTAATTACAGTTAGTTTTGCTTAATTGAGTACTTTTTTATATTCAATTTGATTAAAACTACTTTTGTTCTATTACAGCACATTTTGTTCAGTTACAACTGCATTTAATTTTTAACAATCACAGTAGCCATACTTCACTTTTCTTGGTCACACTTTGGCTACCAATATTCTAAACAAATGTTTTCCAATTAAGACCATCTGTGATATACTCAACAAATACACAATATAGCTATCTGCATGTCAGTCAATGGCATCTAAATAAAGAACATCAATTAAAAATACATGAGTGCGTGTAACCACCTACAACAAACTATTACTGTAGTTGACCGTGGCGTGCCTGCCCCATGTACGACCTGCCAAACATGGGTCTTCTTGAAAAATCACTGTTGTGTTCCTGATCAAAAGCACCAGTGTTCCAGGCAAATTTAAATAAAATATGTACAAAGCAGAACTTGCTCGTAACTAGAAAAAAATTATGGAAAAAACCCACGCCCAAAGCAACGATTTGCAAATCAAAAATGATTCATGATAAACAACTCAACAGACCTGCCACATTTTGTCGGTTGAAATTGGTTCAGTGGCTATCCAACCTATAACATTCTGATTATGACCAAGTGTCGCCATCTATGAGGCTACAAAATATACCAACATCGAATGAAATCTGCTAGTCAATGGCTACAACAAGAATATGTACTTTATCATGATTTTTCAATTACAAACAAATCCATATATATATATATATATATATATATATATATATATATATATATATATATATACCTGCCACAAATACATATGGCCTACAGGTAATGCATATGTCGAGGCAGGCCTGAGTTGACTGAGACAGTAACTTACATTCGAGGCAGCTGGTGCCAACATATCTACGTCAAGAATGCGTTCAGAGATGTTCTTGTCGATGCCGAAGTCCTACAGAGAGATGCAAAGTGGTGGATTTAAACAATGGCAGCCACACAGCTTCTGATAAACTTTGTCAAATGCTCTTATTTGTAAAAACAAAAAACCTCACACATGTTTGGCAACTTCTTTATAACTGTTGTTACTCAATATTCAAAGAACTGATGCAGGACCGCGTCATCTGAGGATGTTATTAAAATGTTACATTTCTGTTAGTGCAAACATTGTGTTTTTATCTGTCCTCTACACAATGTTCTTCCTTGCAGCTCCCTTAATAAAAGGGATGAGGTTGACTACTGCTTGTACGTCAATTAAAGTTAACTAATTAAATATAAGACAAAGGAAAACATACAACATCCTTGCAGTAGTCATCACTGCTGCTGTCAGACGGACTCTTCTCCTTTGTTTCTTTCTCACTCGGTTCATCCGACTCCTGGAGCGACAGAGAGTGGCACGTGTCAATACAGAGAGTGGCACGTGTCAATACAAAGCAACATAAGATCACACACAAACATTGTATGGATTTCCCATTTGTAATACGGACTTTTATAACTTTTGGAGGTATACGAACATATCCCGTTGTATACATATTTGTTTCAAATGGAAAAATCATTATAAAGTACACACATTTTCTTGTGTTCATCACGCAAGTATAACATCGAATGAATTGCATATTGCCGACGACTCTTGATTGGAATAGGAATGTCATAGGCCGGTTAAAATAAAAATATTACATGCATTTATACGGCTGTTTACAGCATTCCAAGTCAAAAATACAGAATTCAACCAAAAATGGGGCAGGTCTGCACACTACGTATCATCGGTTGAAAAAGCTAGAGCAAAATCAGTCAACCGAGAACAATGATGTTTAACCTTGTTAATCCCATAATATCTTAACTTAATAATTACCTCATAGCCAAGCTCCCCGATATCGTGCAGATTTATGTCAAACCTCTTGTCTAGTGCCTCGGACTGAAAGTACAGGACAACACAATGGTGACAACATGACCTAAACCACGTTGAGCTTTCTGATGTGGCACTACTGTACTCTAGAACTGTACCCGAGAGATCTAACACTGATATTTACACTACTGTACTCTAGAATTGCACCAGAGAGTTCTAGCACTGATAATTACACTACTGTACTCTAGAATTGCACCAGAGAGTTCTAGCACTGATAATTACACTACTGTACTCTAGAATTGTACCAGAGAGTTCTAGCACTGATATTTACACTACTGTACTCTAGAACTGCACCAGAGAGTTCTAGCACTGATATTTACACTACTGTACTCTAGAATTGTACAAGAGAGTTCTAGCACTGATATTTACACTACTGTATTCTAGAATTGCACCAGAGAGTTCTAGCACTGATATTTACACTACTGTATTCTAGAATTGCACCAGAGAGTTCTAGCACTGATATTTACACTGCTGTACTCTAGAATTGCACCAGAGAGTTCTAGCACTGATAATTACACTGCTGTACTCTAGAATTGCACCAGAGAGTTCTAGCACTGATAATTACACTGCTGTACTCTAGAATTGCACCAGAGAGTTCTAGCACTGATATTTACACTGTACCATTTCTGTGGTACTAAGCTCTCACACAGAATTACCCAGATCTACACACACACACAAACACACACACACTAACACACACCACATACACACGCACGCACGCACACACGCACGCACGCACGCACGCACACACACACCCACAATGCCACTGAATCACAAATTTAGTATACATATAATAATAAAAATAAATGTTAGAAACGAACATTGAGGTGAAGGCACATTTAGAAAAAAATTTAAAATTGTACAAAATTAACATGTATTAACATATCACACAGTTTCATAATTGAATATCTGTCCACAAATAAAAATCTTACCTCGTCATCATCATCCATATTTGTGAGATAGTGGACATTTTCGTCACGTCCAGTGTTGAGCCCACTCAGCCCTGTAGAGGACAAGTCTAGTCCGAGGGATGTCGTCTTGAGAGAGCTGTGTGTGTCGACCATCAGGAAAGACTGCAGGAGACCATTATACACACTATATTCTAGTTTGGCAGATCATTATATCTGTACTTAAAAGTTATAATGCATAATTAAACTGGCATATTATTAAGTATATACACATGATGGCACAAAAATAAATAATTTTTAGAAGATATTACGACATATGTAATACAACTGCCATCCATTTTGAAACTTGACTGGGTTAAATTCAAGACAGTTGTTATTAAGACATCTCACAATGAACTGCCGGACTGCTGGCAAAAATTTACACTGTATGCCTCAACATAATTATGATAATCAACAGAAAGATACCTTCAATAAAAATGTGGAACTCGTTACACGAAAACATCACTGTTTGTAGCATACAAGGATTTCAAAAAACACTACAAAGTAGATCTCCTCTCTATAATGTCTTAGGTCTAACAAAGCTTATCCTCCACAGCTCCCAGCGTACCAATCCAACTGTTTACTGGAACTGCTTATAGATCAGGTTAACCCCTTTCGTTTTTGCTTGGGTCTCCCGAGGATTTTAGTGCAATAGAAGTGTTTTATATTGTATTATACAGTAACTAGCTTAAACTGTTTGAGGTGACCCATAGATAAGTATTATATGGTTTTGTTCATCCCTTTTCCAATGCTATATTTTTAATAACTACATTTCACATGGTTCAAATGGTGTTGTATTTTCTGATTATGGCATTCAAACTGTTTGTTGGAAATAAATGATTGATTGATTGTATGATAGGACTGGCTATTATGATATAATTACTAATCAGCTCTACGTTAGACAGCAGATGATAGAAGGAGACAGGGTCACCCTAAGGAAACGTGGACAAGAAATGTGGAAAACAACGTAAAAGCTTGCAGCCTGACACGGAACACCATCATCAAGCAGGCTCTTGTGGAATTTTATGTGTCTCCTGAGGCATAAATAGGACTGAGTGACTATAACCATGACTCCAATAGTCAGTGTCTGACTAGAGCTATCATGACTGGTGAAAGCATACCAAGCACCAATCCAGTAATGTTGGTAAATATAATTAACTTATTACACAAGTTCACAAATATCAAAATAAATATGTATAATATAACATATATGCATAAATATAAATATATATTTTCCATGCATTTAAGTTAAGTTGCGTCTACGCAAGGAAGTGCATGCCAATGCGCCCGACGGAACAGGGCTCGTTGTTCGAGTTGCAATGGGTGTTTCAGTTAACAAACAATATATGATATATATACAACATAAACAAGATTATATTTAGTAACACACTGAAACATGCACGAGACTACAAAACTTATAACAACAAAAATGTTGACACTAATTCATTCTGTCACGTAAACACATAATGACAAGAAAAACATAATTAACACAACAAAATTGAAGCATGCCGTTGTGTACTCACGCCCTTTTTGTTACGAGCCACGCCCTGAAAACATGACAGAATTAAAGATGTTCTCCCAAATTCAGCTTCTCTTTTCATGCAGTTGAACTGTGGCAAATCTCTCCACGAACATTTCAACTTTGGTTAGTTAAACACTAAGCACGACACACATTGGCAAATTTCTCGACTCTATAAAGCTCTCTCCTCAATTGATTTAGCTCATCATGAAACAGGTTCATCGATGTTCAAATAGGTAGTGCACACGAGTAGCTTAATATGCATAGCTGGTTCAATAAAAGTGTGAATACTTTTGTTAAAGTCATCAAAAGAACTGACTTTGTAATCGGGCAACTTTCATGTCAAAAGTCTTATACCATAGAGCCGGACCACTTTTGCCATTTTTGGTCCAAATTTTGAATGGACCTAGTGAAAATTAATTTAACAGTTTGTCCAATGAGTTCACCATGAAATTTTTTGGATACTACATAGGTAAATTTTTTTAATGAGTCTGAAAGGAGATGAGTAAAAAATCAAATTGAGAAGGGACCTCTGGGGATGGTAGCAATATCACCTAAACAAAGTAGCAAAGATAAAAGATAAGACATACCTCTGTTGAGCCCTTCAGGTAAGCCTCCGCGGATGATCGCATGGGACCTTCATTTGACAGCCGTGGTCCCGAGTCCATTAATTTGATTGGTTCGCCAAGTGTCCCCCGAAGTGCAGTCTCCCCCAGCGAGCTACGCAGGGAACTCTTGAGCAGCCCATGCATGAGGGGTGGGTCACCCAGGGACCCCCTGGGGGCATTCAGACTGCCCCGGGGATTCCCAAGACTGGTCGTGCCACTCAGTGTCATCCCTGCAGACTGGATCAGGGAGAGAGGGAACATGTGGTAACATGTGATAGTAAATACTCGTATTCCCACCATGATAGCAATGATAGTAATAAAACTACACTTCCTAAATTCTCAGGAACCCGAGCTCAGAGGTGCAACAAATCAGAATCATTAAGCATTATATCATGAACAGTGATGCATAAAAGTCATCATCAGAGTGAGGAACTGCCAAGGATTTAAAGTCTTCAAGTCTTCAAGTATATACTGCTAAAAAGTATTAATTTATTATCCTGCAGTTTGTAACATCATCTCCCAAGGTGGAGTAATCTAAAATTTTCAGAAGACATGTTGATCTGTATGTACAATAAATTTGTGCAGGTCAGGGTTAAAACTGACGTCTACGGTGACGTAACAACTTTGAGGGCAGCTTTCTGAAATGCTTCTGCCGTTGGTGCAATGACTGTTTCCTGGGTGAGAGAATTCCACATTGGGATAGAGTGAACGTAGAATGAGCGCTGTTAGATGATGCAGGAGGTTGGTTGTGTTCTGTGATAGAGTGAACATAGAATGAGTGCTGGTAGATGATGCAGGAGGTTGGTTGTGTTCTGTGATAGAGTGAACGTAGAATGAGCGCTGGTAGATGATGCAGGAGGTTGGTTGTGTTCTGTGATAGAGTGAACATAGAATGAGTGCTGGTAGATGATGTAGGAGGTTGGTAGTTTTCAGAGTTTATACTCGTGGTGATGTCTAGTGCGAGCATCTGCTGTGACAATGATGGTAGGCAAACTGATGCAAACTTGTCCATGGTGAATCTTATGCAACGTTTGATGCAACGTCTAGTATGCAATGTATCCCACGAGGTTAGCACAGTGGCACAGTGGCAGTGACACTTGAAGTTCTCCGATAGTCACCAGTGACAAAATGAGCTGCAGAACGCTGTGCTTGTTCAACTTTCTGAATGTCTGTCTTGGTGCGGGATGACCAGGCGCAAGTAGCATACTCAAGCGTTGGTCAAGTATCTCGTATGCAGCTTTCCTTACTAGGGGTGTTGCAGCATGCAGTGTTCTCTTGATTAGGCCGAGCATCTTTCTGGCTTTGTTTTGCACCTTCTTGATATGTGGCTGCCACGATAACTTTGTGTTGATGGTAATTCCCAGGTAGTCCTGGTTGGCAGTCCGTGGGATATGTTGGTCATCCATATAGTAATCATATGTTGATGGCTTCCTCTTGGTCGTAACTGACAGGACAGGGCACTTTGACACATTAACATCCATCTGAACATCTTTGCCCAGCGGTGAAGTTTGTTTAGGTCAGATTCAAGTGCCAAGTGGTCAGCTGAGATTTTAATTTCACAGAAAACGATACTGTCGTCAGCGAACAGGCACGTTTGTGAATTTACTCCTTCGTTGATGTCGTTAACGTATAACAAAAACAACGTTGGCCCCAACACTGTCCCTTGGGAACTCCAGAAAGGATGTCGGTTGACCGAGATGACTGCCTATTCATGGCAACTTGTTGACTACGAGAACTGAGAAATGCACTGATCCAGGTATTTGTCTTTCCATTGATTCCGTAGTACCGGATTTTGTGGACACGTTTTGCATGAGACACTTTATCGAAAGCCTTACTGAAGTCACGAAAAATTACGTCTGTCTGGTTCTTTCGGTTGATGGAATACGCCAATTCATGTATAGTACTGACAAGTTGTGTCTCACAAGATAGACCCTTTCGGAAGCCATGTTGGTTAGGGTTTAGGATGTTGTTGTAATCAGGATGCCGACCGATCTGGCTGCACACATGTTCCATTATTTTACATGTAATTATTAGGGAAACCGGTCTGTATTTAGATGGTGTAAATCGCCCTTCTTGTAAATCGCCGATATACGTGCGGTAGATCAATCAGATGGTATGATGGTATCCCATCCTTGGGACTGTTCAAAGCGCTTTACACTTCATCCCTGGCAGATCTGTTCATTCCAAAGCCATCTCGTCTTCTCTGGGAAGCATTCAGCCACGCTGTAATCACTGCACAAAGACTATTCGTTCACATATCCACCTATGTCTCTATCCAGGTATCCATTTATACAGCTCAGTGAACTGAGGCAAAGTGGGGTGAACGAAATTGCCAATGTTTCGGAACGGCAGCAAGGATTTGAACCCAGGTTCTCTTGACTGAGAATCCAGCGTTCTAACCGCTGCGCTTCTGCGTCCCACCACGTGGAAAAGCAATTGTCTTGCACAGAAGGTAACTGTAGTTTCAGATGATTTAAAATTGACGGGGAGTTTATTCCAGATTTTAGGAGCAGCTGTAGAGTAGTGCTTCATTTGAGAAGAGATAATATTTAAGGATACTCATCTCACAAATTTGTGCATCGTTGTTGTGTTTTGTTTTACTTATTTTCAATTAATCTGACACCTACCTGCTGTAGAAGCCCCAGTGAACCCCCGGCCGGGTCCAGACTGCCCCGGAGACTGGCCTGAGGTGACATGCCAGCCTTGAGTGGAGCCAGGCTCTGCAAGTACAGGCAAGTCATCTTACAGGGATGGTCTGTTGTCTCTTTCTTTATTATATAGTACATATCCCGCTCTGGGGCTTTGTTGTACTGTGCCAGAGATAATGAGTCCATGACAGATAACACATTTACGCAGTGTGGGATCTTTCAAAGAGACAGGCAAATGCGGAGAACAAATCGCTCAATTTTCTAAATGGCAAAAAGTGGACCCAAACCCCGGGTCTTCTCATCGACTGACAGTCTGGTACTCTAACCACTGAGCCACTGCTACACACACTGCTGCATCCAAGTGTGGTTGTATTTACCGTGAACATATTTACGACTTGTAAATGGTATTCGAAACATCAAACGAGTCGTATTTACAAGTCGCTAACTCCAAATGCAAACAAGTGGTGCACATGAGTTCATAACTCACATTCACTGTAAATATGAGCATACTTGAACATAACATTAGATGCACAAACAAGTATCAACTGCACTTACATGACAAAATCAAATGTTATTAATGTGAAGGATCCTATAGGGCTACCCGTGTAACCTACTACATAAAACTAGTTAAAAATTCTACGCCTCCGTACAAGACTTTCTGTTGTAGTGTTCTTAATTTAAAATGACTACTCCAGTGTTGAGTAGTAATGTTTCTGTTGTATGCTAGATGGCGCCACTTTCAGAATATACCTATGAAATGTAACCTTCCAAATCAATCAAATGTGTGCAGAATACGACTATAACGAAGATGAAGCTATTCAGGCCAATATACTGCACTCTGAATGTTTAGATGTTGGCAATACTAGATGGCGCCACTTTCAGAATATACCTATGAAATGTAACCTTCCAAATTAATCAAATGTGTGCAGAATACGACTATAACGAAGATGAAGCTATTCAGGCCAATATACTGCACTCTGAATGTTTAGATGTTGGCAATACTAGATGGCGCCACTTTCAGAATATACCTATGAAATGTAACCTTCCAAATTAATCAAATGTGTGCAGAATACGACTATAACGAAGATGAAGCTATTCAGGCCAATATACTGCACTCTGAATGTTTAGATGTTGGCAATACTAGATGATGCCACTTTCAGAATATACCTATGAAATGCAACCTTCCAAATCAATCAAATGTGTGCAGAATACAACTATAACGAAGATGAAGCTATTCAGGCCAATATACTGCACTCTGAATGTTTAGATGTTGGCAATACTAGATGGCGCCACTTTCAGAATATACCTATGAAATGTAACCTTCCAAATCAATCAAACGTGTGCAGAATATGACTATAACGAAGATGAAGCTATTCAGGCCACTGCACTCTGAATGTTTAGATGTTGGCAATATTATAACACACCATGACAGAATTTTAATATAGCACTTTGTTTATATTCAGTTTATTTCATCTGCTCATGGAAAAGGGGAGTATTTTTAGTGTTTTGTCATCATATTTTAATGTGTTGTTTTATGTGTCACTATTCTGATGTAACGTTCTCATTCATTGTGAACGCACATTCGAGAAAATGTGAAACCACTTTAGGACAAAGGAATAAAATTACAAAAACCTGGAACATTTCGTCCAAAAAGCGAAACAGCAGGAGCAAGAATGTTGATACCTATGTTATCATAACCCCCCTCCATGTATACATCATGGATGAATTATTTGTGTGGAATATACTGAACACTACCTACCTTCAATGATGAGTTCTTGCTAGCCTTATCTTCACTTTTGATAGTCTTCTTTGTTTCTTTCTTGTTCGATTTCTTCTTTTTATCTACAGAACAGATTTACACAGTGTCCAAACTTCTTGATGGTGAATATTCATAATAGCACAATACTTAGCACTTGTGAACCAGCTCCCATTATTAAACATGCAGCACCTAACAACTTCTTGATGATGAATGTTCACAATAGTCCAGTACTTAGCAATGTGAACCAGTGAACCAGCTCCCAACATGCAGCGCCTAACAACTGGGTTACTAACTTTTTAGTTTTAACATGAACCAATCAGTCAATAAATAACTGATTAACCATGCAGAGACCGATAATAGTAAGACACGAAACAACTTTCATATCAACTGCAAACTCACAGATATAATGCACATAAATTACTGGGTTGGATTGTCGCCTGACATTTTTACATTTTGACAATTTGACACATCTGTATGCAATAATAAACAATAATGAACTTTATTTATGCACTTATATTCAGAGTAAAACCCTGTTCATGAGTATTTACATTGGATTAAAATGTCTAGACTAAAGAATGAATATACTAACTAATACGGCTACTATTACAATTTAATACTGAAACTGTGAGAAATAAAGACTAAAATCTACAAAGACAGCAAAAAAACTGAACTAGACAAACTAAAACACACAGATAAACTAGAAAAAATATAAAGTATCAAAAAATATCTAAAAGACAAACATTGTTGATAGTTATTGATAGAATAACTAGAATAAAAATCCAATTATTAGACAGTGAAAACTAATAACTACTACGATAACAAGGAGTACAATTTATGTGTGAGACGCATAAAATGTGCCCCAAAGTATTTCTCTATGCATGTAGTATGGCGCAAAGATGGCCTATGACAGAGATCATTACATGATTAAGGTGCACTCACTTTGTACAGTGGCAGCCGAAAGTTTGACTCTCTCCTCGGTGACCATGTTTCTGTAATACTCATCACAAGGGTGATCCCAGATACTGTCACCCGTAGCAAAGTTGAAGTAGTAGATGTCACCATTTGGATCTTGGCTGGAACAGAGGCCAATTATGTGAACACAATAACAAATTTCATTCTTTGTAACTGATGTATAAAATATAGCTTTTAATGCGTGCAAAAGCCAGATGTTTCCAAAACAAATTAGCATTTAAAAAAATAAAATCTGAAGAATGAATGTTGATATGCTGAAATCTGTTGCTTAGTTATGTGCATTTAAAACTAGCTCTCCGTTTATTCTGTACATAGATGAGTGCCAACTTTTAACAGAACTCTTACGAGAGCAATGGCAGGTTTAAATTCTCTAAAGGTAAAGAGGAGAGACACCCAGTGGTCAACATGGGTGACAACCTTCTGGAACTGCTGTCTTGTGACAACCACCAAGGCACCAACACGGTTATGTGACACTGAAGAGCAGCTCAGAATGACGCTGACAAAGGGACCGAGATGGTCTTAAAAGCTCCGTCAAGCAAATATCATGACTTTGAAAGGTATCTAAACCTCCTTATATCACCACTGTTCTAATTTTCTGTCCATCACCCATGTGAGATGTCTATAGGAACAGTGATGCTGACTGTGAACTAGAACGTACCATGGCTTATAGTTCTCGAGCAAGGGAGCATTGTTCCCTTCCTTAACTTACCATGGCTTCCAGTTCTCGAGCAAGGGAGCATTGATTCCTTCCTTAACTTACCATGGCTTCCAGTTCTCGAGCAAGGGAGCATTGTTCCCTTCCTTAACTTACCATGGCTTCCAGTTCTCGAGCAAGGGAGCATTGTTCCCTTCCTTAACTTACCATGGCTTCCAGTTCTCGAGCAAGGGAGCATTGATCCCTTCCTTAACTTACCATGGTTTCCAGTTCTCCGGCAAGGGAGCATTGATCCCTTCCTTAACTTACCATGGCTTCCAGTTCTCGAGCAAGGGAGCATTGATTCCTTCCTTAACTTACCATGGCTTCCAGTTCTCCGGCAAGGGAGCATTGATCTCTTCCTTAACTTACCATGGTTTCCAGTTCTCCGGCAAGGGAGCATTGATCCCTTCCTTCGCTATCCACAGCAACTCTGACTCCCGGTGAACATTGTCAATGCCAATCACCCGCGCATAGTCTTCTATTTCTACAGTGGTATTGACAAATTGGGTTATTTTATAGTAGCACAAATGCCCACCCTCCAGATAGGATAACTTGGTAGTTCATAGAAGGTAATTTGTAGTTATTATATCATATATCATTATAATTTAGATGCAATTGTTCGCAAAGCTATGCATATTTTCTATGATTGTTTCAAGTTAGGTGAACCGTCTATTGATCAGTTCGATATTATGTGCCAGAGAATGCTATGTAACAGGGGATGGTTTACCTAACTTGGAACAATCATAGAAAACGTGCATAACATTGCAAACAATCTACAAAGGGTAATTCTACAAAGGGTAACAGTGGGGTATATTTAGAAAAAAATAATGTTACAGATCCTGGGGGTTACAGATTAACCCTTGAAAGGCACAAGGCATCTTAGAGTAGAGTAGCATAACATTAACATATATACATACATATATACCGATACTCTAGCTCAATTATAGTATGATAGTATTGTCTCTAGAAAGAGAAATGTGCCTCAATTGTGCATCTTGCATAGTATCATAGTTTCTGCTGATGACAGCGAGGCATGTGTTTGTTGAGAAGAACAACATGGGTAGAGATCTAAAGCTGCCTCCTCAATAGTCTTGTCAGAAAGAGAAATGTGCCTCAATTGTGCATCTTGCATAGTATCATAGTTTTTGCTGATGACAGCGAGGCATGTGTTTGTTGAGAAGAACAACATGGGTAGAGATCTAAAGCTGCCTCCTCGATAGTCTTGTCAGAAAGAGAAATGTGCCTCAATTGTGCATCTTGCATAGTATCATAGTTTTTGCTGATGAGAGCGAGGCATGTGTTTGTTGAGAAGAACAACATGGGTAGAGTTCTAAAGCTGCCTCCTCGATAGTCTTGTCAGAAAGAGAAAAGTGCCTCAATTGTGCATCTTGCATAGTATCATAGTTTTTGCTGATGACAGCGAGGCATGTGTTTGTTGAGAAGAACAACATGGGTAGAGATCTAAAGCTGCCTCCTCAATAGTCTTGTCAGAAAGAGAAATGTGCCTCAATTGTGCATCTTGCATAGTATCATAGTTTTTGCTGATGACAGCGAGGCATGTGTTTGTTGAGAAGAACAACATGGGTAGAGATCTAAAGCTGCCTCCCCAATAGTCTTGTCAGAAAGAGAAATGTGCCTCAATTGTGCATCTTGCATAGTATCATAGTTTTTGCTGATGACAGCGAGGCATGTGTTTGTTGAGAAGAACAACATGGGTAGAGATCTAAAGCTGCCTCCTCAATAGTCTTGTCAGAAAGAGAAATGTGCCTCAATTGTGCATCTTGCATAGTATCATAGTTTTTGCTGATGACAGTGAGGCATGTGTTTGTTGAGAAGAACAACATGGGTAGAGATCTAAAGCTGCCTCCTCAATAGTCTTGTCAGAAAGAGAAATGTGCCTAAATTGTGCATCTTGCATAGTATCATAGTTTTTGCTCATGAGAGCGAGGCATGTGTTTGTTGAGAAGAACAACATGGGTAGAGTTCTAAAGCTGCCTCCTCGATTCATTTAGTCCGTCATGAATCAGGTTTATTGATGTTGAAATGTGGTGAATTAAATAATACATGCGTCCGGTTTAATAAAAGACTGCATATGTTTTGTTAAGATCATTAACAAAATATACGTTGACCGTTAGACTGGGTAACTTGTGTTACTTGTGAAAGCACAAATAGCCGTATGTCACAGTATATAAAACCAAACCACTGTTTGAATTGAGGAGGAACCTCCAAAAATATAAAGTCTGACCATTTTATCAAGCTCCATTATACAGGTTAGAAATTGTGCCTTTCCATTTTATTTACACAATGACCTGACAGTGTTTAGTGACTTAGTCGCCACATTTACACAATGACCTGATAATATTTAGCGATTTAGTCGCCACATTTAGATAACTATATGAGCAACAAAAGCAAGCATACCTCCATCTGTCGGTTCGTAGCTTTCATCGTAGTCTTCTTCGAGAATGATCTGGTCATTTATGCGCATAGAAGTCTGAGCAGACAACATGTTTGAACCACAGACATTGACTTCCTGGAAGCAGAAGACCATCTGTGAGTTACAGTCACAGTGTTATATTGGCAGACCTGTGAGTTATAGTCACAGTGTTATGTTGGCAGACCTGTGAGTTATAGTCACAGTGTTATATTGGCAGACCTGTCACATCATGTTTATCAGCTTCAATTGCTAGGCAGAAACAGCAAATGTGTGTAAGTATTCCAGCCTGCAGGCAACAAAAAATGTAATCCTGTCTTTCACTGTGGATTTCCTGGAGCACCGGAGCTGAACTACACGTGGACATGGGGAGGTGAAAGTGATTTTATATAATAGTGATATTGTAATATATACTATAACTAATTAACATCACTTTGTTGCGTGCAAACCATATCTGTTGACAGTTATTCAAGGTAATAGGTTGCTACACTGCTACAAGGAAAATGATGGCTATTAATGGTACATGACGGTAATTTCATACCATTAAACATGCAAAATTTATATAGAATTATACGTGAAATGCACTATACTTTGATTTGTTCAACATCTATAAGGTTACATGTACTCATTCACACACAATCAGAGTGCATGTGCCCCAAGACAAATGTTGTATGTCCTCAGACCTCAAGCAATGGTCTAGTTGGCAGATTATCAAAACATTCTAATGAGACCATGTGCTAGTGGTTTACCTGGTGATTAATGTACGAAAGAAATTTAATCCATGAACTGATCTTTCCCCTCATAGACAATAAACATATATCTTTCATGAATAACCGTGTCAAAGATCACAATGATATCAATTACGTCTGAGGACAAGCATATATATGATGTAGACATCACTAAATGGATCCAGTCAACCATGACAATGAGTTGCAGTGTAATTCCATGTTAAGCTTTTCTGGCATGCTCCACACAGGTATTTTGTAGTTTAGGGCCAGGCTGATGTCTAATGTTTTGCATGTCTAGGGCCAGGCTTTTGTCTAATGTTTTGTATGTCTAGGACTCTAGGGCCTGGCTTGTGTTACCTGTTCTATCTCTTGGAACATAGCATGGTGATTTTCTTTTGCTATAAGTACAAATGCTGCAACACTGGGCGTGGCATCACCAAGCAATGAGAGGATTAGAGGAACCCATTCCACACATCATTGATGGACCCTTTCGACATATTCACAGAGTGGACACTACTGTTGGGGTTCTTATTCCAGAAGTTTACAGCCTCAAATTCACACTATTTGGTCAGACCAAATGTCAATTAGATATAGTATGACTGTGTTGTTTTTTTTGCAATTTCTTGCAACCCAAAAATTAGCAAAACATTGATAATTCAGATTATTTGTTCATAACTTTCCATTTTCTCTCTTTCTGTCGATGGATTATCTTTTTTCATTTTTGCCCCTAGAAATTGCTCAGACACGAGTTGCTTTCCTCTGTAATGCTACCCATGGGGTATGTTCCTAGATAATGTTTTGTCACCAGGCATGAATGGAGTATAATGGACTCCACTAAACAGAATTACTTCAAGCCGGAGCAATTTTATTATGTTAAGCGGCCGATTCTCGTATACATTTCAAGACAAAATTTACTCTGAATGATGTGGAAGTGAATGTATGTCAAACGGTTCAGCTTTATTTCATCCATACTGAATTACTGCATAGTAGCAAGTTTGCAAAATAAATTCCTAAATTGCTATTGTCGAACTACAATTCATCTTAGATGGACGAAAATCACATGTCACAAGGGATTGTCCAAGTTGCAACAGCTACCATCAATAATATTTCCGTTGATATTATAATTTACCTTTACAGAGTAATGACTGAGTGTGTTGTTCTTCGCTACAAAATATCAAAATTACTGCCATAATCACAGATTGAGGGACTATTGACTCCCTGCCCCAAACCCTTTCAAGGTATGATTCAAGGCACAAAAAACAGCCATTCTCTCAAGCAGTTATACTCCAAACAGCCCAATCTTGAGCTAACGCAGGAGTTTGGACCAACAGCTTTTAATGTCTCTTCCGAAAGATACATGCAAAGTGGGGTGAACGAAATTGCCCAAGCTTCGAAACGGCAGAGGTGGAATCGAACCACCATCCTCTCGATCGACAGGCATAATTTTTCATGTATTTGTTTCTACTAAGCTGTGCACATGATTCAGCAGTGCATTTTAACACAGCTGGAATAGGAAATGATTCCATTTTAACTATTTTGATTCTATTAAATGGGTGATTCTGTTATCCCTGATTCTGTTTAGCAAAGTCCATCGTTATCGTATTGTAAATTAGGCTTCATTATTGTTTTAATAATATAGGTCCTAGTTTGGATCCGAGTGGTCCCTCACTCAAAGCTGATTTCCAATTTGAAAACTCCCATTGGCATTAGTCATAGAGCTACCCTTTGTCGTCTGTCAAAATTGCGGTTGTTGTGTACGTGTTGAACTCGAAGTGACAATCTTAATATGTCTGTTTTGTGCGTTAGACTTTCTAATCCAAAAAACATATATATATAAACAATATATTATCATAGCACAGTAAACGGCCGCTATGTCTATGTTGTCATATATATTATCATGTACTAGAATTTAGAATAGAAAAAGAACATGTCCAGACGGAGTTCAACCTTCCTGACCCGGAGACGCCTGTTTCCACAACAAAATATTTATAATTATGGTTATTAAAAAAAAAATTGTACAACTCTTTGCTACCGCTAATACACTAACATATAATCGCTAAGTTCAACGTACGGTTAGTGTATTCACTATATATTGCAGGTTAGCTTGTTTACGTTACCCTTGTATTTTGAAAACGTCAACATTGCGCCGCCATATTGGAAGACCACAGACTACGGAATCTTGGGAAATAGTTGCCGGTGTGGCGTAAATGGTATCCTACGTAAATGGCTGTTACTATGCTTCCGGGTAGATTAAAAAAAATTTAGCAAGATTGCCATACAAAACTGCAAGTTCCAGATGGCAAGCAGTTGGCTTATAGAGAGTTCAACTATTGTATCATCTATGTATAACCCGCCCTTATAAGATATCTGTAAATTTTGTTTTTAAACATATTCACACTATTACTACTGCTGCTGCTGCTGCTACTGCTACTGCTACTGCTACTGCTACTACTACTACTACACTACTACTACTACTACTACTACTACTACTACAATGACTACTTTCTCATGTCCAACATGCACTGTTCCTTAACTAATGCTGCTTTGTGTCCTCTGGTTCTATTGCCTTCTTTAAATTTGAAGAACATAATTATTCCTATCAATATCCTCATACCCATTCACTATTTTAAACACTTCTATTTGATTTCCTGTTAGTGTGCTGGTCTCTGGTGTTGTCAAACCACATATCTAATAAGCGGCTTTCGTAACTAAGATCTCTCAATTTTGGAATAATTTTAGTTGCTCTTTGTTGTATTTTTTATCTAGCTTATCTATGTCCTTATGAAATGGCCTTCATGCTTGTATAATATATTCCAAATGTGGCCTAACTATCACTTTGTACAGGGGTACAATTAGCTGTTTACCAAGGCTTATATGTGATAGTTAATTAGCCCTAGAATTTGATTACCCTTTGAAGCTGCAATCCCACATAGCTCTGAAACTTTCACATCACCACTAAATGTTACTAAGTAATTTTTTGTGGTTCTACCTAGTAAGCCTATAGCATCCCCCATTTTATATTCTACGTCCATGTTTCTATGTCCTATGTGTATGTATTTACACTTCCCAAAATTGAATAACATTTGCCATTTTTCAGACCATTTATCCAATATATCTATATAATTTTTAACCTTTCTGAATACTTTTGTGTCATCTGCAAATGTCAGTACTTTGCTAGATATGTCATCTTCCAAATCATTTATATATATTAAAATAGTATAGGTTCTAATACTGAAGTGATCCCTGTGGTACCCCACTCAAAATAGATTTCCTGTTTGAAATCTCACCATCTACTATTACTCTCTGTCATCTGTCTGGAAGCCACGTTTCTATCCAGTTGATTACATCATTACCTATACCATGGGCTTTAAGTTTAAGTAACAATCTTTGATGTGGCACTTTATCGAAAGCTTTCTGAAAATCTAAGCAGAAAACATCCACTTTGTATTTTCTTAAAAAAAAACATAAGAGATTGGTTAGACATGACCTTGCTTTTTAGGGAAGAATACTGAGATGCATTTATTAATTTATGTTTTACAAGGAATTCCACCAATTGGTCTCCAATAAACGTTTCTAATAATTTGCATACAATAGATGTTAAACTTGCTGGTCTGTGATTTACTGACTTGTTCCTTAATCCCTTCTTAAATAATGGCATAATGTTTGCTTCTTTCCATTCTGAATGAACTATTCCCTAATCTAGTGACACATTAAACATTTTTGCAAGTGGTGTACTAATTTGCTCTACAATTTCCTTAAGCAGTTTTGGTGGTATCCCATCAACTCCAGGTGATTTATTATCTTTCATTTTCTTAATTTTCTAATAGCCTCTTTTGACAGGTGTTTCTTCCTGGATGTTTTCCCCTGTTTTTTTAACGGAACAAATCTCTCAGTAACACCCTCAATCTCATCTTTTAAACAGGTCTAGCATTCTGTTGCTGTCTTGTTCTTCAGCAAGTTATTCCAACCTGTATTTGCTAGATATGTTCTCATCTCTTTGTATTTGCCTTTGTTGAAGTTCCCCATACATTGTTTTTTTTATATGTATTCCCTGTTATATTGAAATGAATCTGGTTATGATCACTTGAACACAAAGGTTAACATACTTTGACATTGTCAACTAATTCATTTTGAGAAGACCAAATTAAATCCAACACATTCCCACCTCTCTAATGGCTTTCATTGTGTATGGCCATGGTTAAAATCACCCATTGTAACACATTCTCCCTTGTTCACCTCCCTTATTGCCTTTTGTAGTTTTACATCTTCCTCTTTTAGTTCACCAGCAATACACAAACCAGTAACAAAATGTCTGAACATTTATGAAGCTGGTCATAAATGCTTGTGTTTATATGCAAGGAGCATAATAAATAAGAAAAACTAATTAAACATTATGGTAGAAGATACTGACCCTCACATAATTGGTATAACCAAATCATGGGCCAACAAAGACATAACACATGCTGAATTAGGATTGACAGGATACGTAATGTTTAAGAGAGTTTGAATAGAAAGAGGGAGAGGGGGAGTTATTTTATATATTAAAGAATCTATTCAGGCTTACAAAATAAAATTCGAAAGGGAAGATTGTGATGAAGCTGTTTGGTAGTTGCAGGAACATTAACTATTGGATTAGTTTACAGAAGTTCAAACATAAATTAAGAGGATAACACAAAAATACAAAAAGCTATAAAGGAAGTGGGTAAAAGGGGGAATATATCATAATGGGGAATTTTAATCATGGGCACATACAATGGAAATCTCGAGAGTGCAGGGGGTGAAGACCAACAGTTTTTATTTTTAATTCAGGATAGCTTTCTTACTCAACACGTACTAGAACCAACCAGGGGAGAGAATGTATTATATACATATATATATATATATATATATATATATATATATATATATATATAGCTTTGTCTTCACAAAATGAATTAGTGGACAATGTCAAAATACATGGACCATGGACCTTAGAAAAGCCAGATTGGATTAAAATGCTGAAGAATAAGACCACAATTGAATGTGGGAACATTCTAAAATATGAAATTGAAAGTATCATTGATCAATGTGTTCCCTAGAAAAACAAGGAAAACAGTCTAGAAAGAAACATTTGTCAAAAGAAGCTATTAAAAAATAGTGTACAAGAAAACTATGTGGAGGGTTTATAGACATACCAGAAAGGATGAAGACTACACAAATTACAAAGAAGCACTTAATGCAGCTACGACTGAAATTAAACAATCTAAAAGAAGCTATGAGCAAAAATTAGCATGTAACATAAACAAAATGACAGCAAGACTTTTTTGCATATGTCAGGAGTAAACAAAATGCACGTGACAAGGTTGGACCACTAAAAGACAGTGCTGGAAATATAATATCGCACCTAACCAGTAAAACGAAGGTAATTATTTTCTCACGTTGAAAGGTCAGATCACACCCAGACTTCTTGTTTGGACAAAATAAACTAGAGATAACTGATAGTTACATATATTTGGGAACCAATCTAAACTATAATGGACTGTTTAACAAAGCCATAACGAAATAAGTTAATCAAGCTAGGCGTGCAATGTTCAACCTCACAACTAAAGCGAGGAAGCTAGATTTACCTATAGACATACCGTGTGAGCTGTTTGACCAGCTTATAATGCCAATTTTACTATACGGTTGTGAAATATGGGGTTTTCAAAATCTAGACCAGATTGAGAGATTCCATAGAAAATTCTTGAAAAGTCTACTAAAACTGAATAGGAGTGCAGCAAATTGTATGGTATATGGAGAAGTTGGCAGACAAAATGTGACAGCAGTTATAGAAAAGAGAATGATAAACTTTCAGGTACATATAATTGATGGCAAACAAAGCAAGCTAACTAATGTTATGTTCAGGCTTATGAAAAGTTTCCATGACACAGGTGATTTTAAATCAAAATGGATTATAAAAATTAAGAGTATCATTGATGGTTGTGGACTAACTAACATGTGGCATGATCATAGTATAGTAAATATAAAATGGTTGAAGCATAACTTGGAACTCAAGATGAAAGATATTAACATACAAACATGGCACAGTGAAATTCATGCAAATAGGCTATGTACAGAATATTCAAAAATGAAGTAGGTTTTGAGAAGTATTTAACATATTTGAGCCCAACTGACAGAATTAATTTATGTAAATTTCGCTGTGGAAATCACAAATTACCTATTTCTGTTGGTCGTTATCTCCCTGGAAATGCCCAGAGGCTATGTCACTTATGCAACACTGGGGACCAAGGTGACGAATATCATTATGTACTTGTATGTCCATCTCTAATGGAAGAAAGATCGAAATACTTAAAACATACTTCAGAATCAGACCTAATACTCTGAAAATGAACCAGCTGTTTAATGACTAGGTTTGTCTAATTAACAAACTGCCTTAATAAAACAGTGAATTGCGTAGAAGTTAAATTGTAGCTCATAGTTAATTTACTGTTCATATTATTACATATTTTAGTTCAAATTGTGCAATATATACATAGTTTATTTTATTTTACATTACCTAAATTGCATGTACTGATTATATAGAAAATACTTTATCCAATAATGACACTAGATGTATTATGCACTGTAACTAGATGATTTACATACTGTAAATATGTTTTATACAATATATGTCCTATGTATTGTAACCAGATGTTCTACTAAAATGTACTGTAGAGAGAAACTTCTCTCATCCTCCGCAAGGGGTCGTAGGGAAATAAAAATCATTGTCATTGTCACAAGGTTTTTAATGGTGGAAGTACAAAATGGTTATTTCAGTTCGGTGTTTACCAGAGAGGATATTAGTTCATTACCAGTTCCAGATGCCAAATTTCAGGAGGCTAAATCGGACTATTTAGGGCAGTTAATTGTAACTCCAGAAATGGTAGCTAAGAAAATAATGACAATGAAGGATAATAAATCACCTGGAGTGGATGGAATTCCTCCAAGACTACTAATGAAAACAGTAGAACAAGTTAGTATACCACTTGGAAGAGTGTTCAACTGGTCATTAATAGATTGAGTGGTTCCTTTTGAATGGAAAGAAGCAAGCATCATACCATTTACGGGTTTGAGAAATTACAGACCAGTGAGTTTAACATCAGTGATTTATAAACTACTAGAAATGTTAATTAAAGACCATATTGTGGACTTCCTTGTTAGGCATAATTATTAAATCCATCTCAACATGGATTTCTAGAAGCGAGGTCATGCTTAACAAATATGTTGTTTTTGAAGAAATCACCAAGTGGACAGATGAGGGGTCACCAGTAGATATTATCTACTTAGATTTTCAGAAAGCTTTTGACAAAGTGCCACATCAAAGATTGCTACTTAAATTAAAAGCCCATGATATCAGGGATGGCATAATTGCCTGGATAGAACAATGGCTGACTGACAGAAGACAGTGTGTTGTAGTACATGGGGAGGTTTCAAACTGGAATTAAGTTTTGAGTGGGGTACCACAAGGATCAGTATTAGGACTTATTATTGTTAATATATATCAATGACTTGGGCGATAATATAACAAGCAACGTACTGAAATTTGCAGATGACACAAATGTTGGTGATAAACAACATTTACAAAACAATCTAGACAAATTAGTTAAATGGTCTGAAAAATGGCAGATGTTATTCAATTTTTTGGGAAATGTAGATGCCTACACACAGGACATGGGAACTTGGATGTAAACTATAAAATGGGAGACACTGTTCTGGGTACTGATGTAAAAGAAAAGGACTTAGGACTAACAGTAAATGCTGATATGAAAGTTTTAGGCAGTGTGATATTGCATCTTCAAAGGGTAATCCAATTGTTGGGTTGATTAGGAGAAATATAACATATAAGGAAAAAAGCTAATTATACCTCTGTATAAAGCAATAGTTAGGCCTCATTTAGAATACTGTATACAAGCATGGAGACCATATCATAAGAAGGATATAGATACGCTTGAAAGAATACAGAGGAGAGCAACTAAAATTATTCCAGAACTGAGAGACCTTTGTTATGAAGAATGCCTAAAAGAATGTGGTTTAACAGCCCTAGAGACAAGGAGGTTAAGAGGATATCAAATTGAAGTTTTTAAGATATTGAATGGTTAGGAAAATATTGATAGAAATATATTTTTCTCACTCAAGAAAGATAGTAGAACTAGAGGACATGAAGTAACATCAGTAACAGATCAGTGTAGATTGGATATCAGGAAGCACTCATTCTCACAAAAGCCAATAAATAAATGGAACAAATTATCTACAGATTGTGTAACTGCTAGCAGCATGAATATGTTTAAAACAATGTTGTACATATCTCAGGACATTGGGTTACACATAGATGAAAAATGTTGGACTCTCGATAAGCCAATGGCTTCCTTGTCTACTTGGATGGCAATCTGATTAAATCTTGTCCTATGTTTGGACTACAATAAATTACTCCTATTGTTAATGTTGAGTTCCTGGTAACTAGTCTATGTTACACCAAATTGCTTCCTCACAATCTGCTTCACTTTTCAGTGTTATTTCATATGCTTGGATAAATTCTTTAATATATAAAATCACTCCACCTGTTTCCCGCCTGTCCTTTCTAAACATTACATAACCTCTCAGTGCTAACTCAGCATCTACTATATCTTTATTTGCCCATGATTCTGTGATACCTATTACATGAGGGTCAATATCTGCTATGATAATGTCTAATTAGCTTTTTTATTTACTATGCTCCTGGCATTTAGGCATACACATTTAAGGTAATTTTCTGAAATAATTGGTGAACATTTCTTTGGATGTTTATTTGCACTCCTTTGAGTTTTCTCTGTTAGTTCCTCCTGCGCGTCTAGTTTAAATAATTTACAACAGGCCTTACCTGTGCTCTCGTCAACAACCACAACCCAAGAACTGCAGCAGCCTTCCCGGTCAGATGAAGCCCATCTCTCACAAAAAAGTCATTTCTTCCCACAAAGTTTAACCACATGACTACGAAGCCTATCCCTCCTCCATACATATTTTCTGTACTTGTGTGTTGATCGTCCACTCCGTGCCTCTTGACCAACCTCCTGCACTTACCAACGATGGCCGACGTTCTCTCCTTCTCGGTACTGTTCGTTCCCACATGCACAAGAACAGCACCTCCCGTGCCACCACCCATGACCTGTCCTGCCTTTTCTGCTAATCCTCCATTTTTACCCCTGGCAGGCATACCGTGATATCCTCTCCTCTGTTTATGACTTTATATACTTTCCTAATGATGATATTCGCTGGTTATCTCATCTAGAATGACAAGAAGACAAGAGTTGTGTGACATAAAAAATACACATAACAAAACATGCGTTTTGCTAGACTCTCAAATTAACTAACTAATCAATTAGTCACAATCATTGACTGAGAATTACTCAAACTCTCTGGAGCTTAATTTCCATTTATTTAATTCGAATAAGATGTCGACATCTTTGGGAAGCAATTCATATTAAGATTAGTGAAGATTCACATAAACTAGAAACCCTATATAATCAGTTCAAGAGTGTATTTACATATAGGAAGTACTCTGCATGGTACAAAACAATGAACAATATTCCATATGGTGAGAAATCAAACTAACATTTCGTGCGTGCGTGAGTGCAGATGGAATTCCGCCATAGTTTCTAAACGCACATTTTACTACACGTTGTTGGTTCGTCATTTCAAGCTACTTGGCATTTCTAGCGCAGTGGTCGAAACAGTTTTAATTGCTGGGGCAGAAACAAAGACGATGACAACAGTACACAGGACCGACTGAATGGATGCTACATGCGACAACTACGTAAGGCACTCGTCGCGTGGACACAACACGTGACAAATAGATAATTATTATTATGGAAACACCAGATATCTCAGAGACGATCAGACAAAGCGGAGCCTATTTGTAGGTCACTTGCAGAAGTAAAGATATGGTGAGAGAGCGGGTTACTTGGCGATCAAAGCATGAACCGAGAAGACCAGACAATGCTGTAGTTTGCTTGCACTATTACTTTACCTTCGAGTTATAGTTTCTATCGTGTCACTACAATGCTGTAGTTTGCTTGCACTATTACTTTACCTTCGAGTTATAGTTTCTATCGTGTCACTACAATGCTGTAGTTTGCTTGCACTATTACTTTACCTTCGAGTTATAGTTTCTATCGTGTCACTACAATGCTGTAGTGTATGTAAACGATCTGTTCGGCACTGTACTTTGTTTAACGGTACTATGGCTTTCGGAACACTCGTTTCTTGTTTATTTCCCCCATCTTCATATCTACCTTCTTCTTGGTTATTTCATGTTTCCACCAATCTCTTGACTTTTCCAGAGCTTGGCTTAAATACTAAACCTCTTTTAACTAACTCAGTTCGCATTGGGTGAAGATGACTCGTTGAGAGGGGGGCGGAATATACTAAATGATGTGGCCCTCGCAAGGAACAGGAGGGGGGAGGAAGTAGGCAGAAAAGTTGCCTCAGTCGTATTTCTCATCATCTCCTAATTGTGCCATTGTTCTTCTACCTTACTTCCTAATTGTGTCACTGTTCTTCTACCTTAATTCCTAATTGTGCCATTGTTCTTCTACTTCCTAATTGTGCCATTGTTCTTTTACCTTACTTCCTAATTATGCCATTGTTCTTCTACCTTGCTTCCTAATTGTGCCATTGTTCTCCTACCTTACTTCCTAATTGTGCCATTGTTCTTCTACCTTACTTCCTAATTGTGCCATTGTTCTTCTACCTTACTGCCTAATTGTGCCATTGTTCTTCTACCTTACTTCCTAATTGTGCCACTGTTCTTCTACCTTAATTCCTAATTGTGCCATTGTTCTTCTACTTCCTAATTGTGCCATTGTTCTTCTACCTTACTTACTAATTGTGCCATTGTTCTTCTACCTTACTTCCTAATTGTGTTCTCTATTTTCAACGTCATCTCTTAGTTATACGCCTGTCTTTTTATATTATTTCCTAATTGTGCTACAGCTTTCCTACGTAATTTACCAATTGATCCCTGTACTTTTACTTCCTTTCCTGATTGTGTCTTTGTCCTTCAACGTCATTTTCTAAATGCGTTCCTATCCGTCTACTTCACTGTGCAGAATTATCACAGACGCTCGTGCACAGTGGCGAGAGATCGTATTATCTGCTCAAAGACAGGGGTTTCATCGCTACCAACCGACTCATTGTGGCCACTTTAGGAGTGACCTGAACCCCGGACAAACAATATTAATTCACGAATGACGTTTGAAGAAATAACCGAATAATTGTAATGAAAGACAAAAGAAAACTGCTTTGTATTGACATTAACTGTGAATGTGACCTCGTTGTCATTACTCCACTCCCTCTCCCTCCCTCCCTCCCTCCTTCCCTCCCTCCTTCCCTCCCTCCCTCCCTCCCTCCCTCCCTCCCTCCCTCCCTCCCTCCCTCCCTCCCTCCCTCCCTCCCTCCCTCCCTCCTTCCCTCCTTCCCTCCTTCCCTCCCTCCCTCCCTCCATCCATCCCTCCTTTCCTTCGTCCCTACATCAGTCCCTCCTTCTGCTCCTCCCTCCCTGCCTATCTGCACCCCTCCTTCCCTCCATCCGTCTCCCTATCCCTCTATCCCACCCTCCCTCTCTGCCTTCCTCCATCCCTCCCACCCTCCCTCCCTCCCTGCATCCCTCCATCCCACCCTCCCTCCCTCCCTCCCTTTCTCTCTCTCCCTCCCACCCTCCATCTCTTCCTCCCTTCCTTCGTTCATCCCACCCTTCCACCTTCCCTCCCTCTATCCCTCCATCCAACCTTCCCTCCCTCCGTCCCTCTGTGCATCCATCCCATTCTCCATCCCTCCCTCTGTCCCTCTATCACTTCATCCCACCATCCCTCCATCCATCCCTCCCTCCCTCCCGCCTTCCTTCCGTCCCTCTATAGTTCCAACCCTCCCTCCCTCCTTCCCTCCCTCCCTCCCTCCCTCCCTCCCTCCCTCCCTCCCTCCCTCCCTCCCTCTCTACTTCCCTACGTCCCTATATCACTTCATCCTACCATCCCTCCCTACATCTCTTCCACCCACCCTCTGTCCATCTATCCCTCCATCCCACCCTATCTCCCTCCCTCCCACCCTCCCTCTCCAGTGTCCCTCTATCCCTCCATTCTACTCTCCCTTCCGCTATCACTCCACCCCAAACTCCCTCCCTCTGTCCCTCTATCACACCATCCCACCATCCCCTCCCACCCTCCACCCTCCCGCACTCCTTCCGTCATTCTATCACCCCATCCCACCATCCACCCCTCCCATCCTTGATGGCTGCAAGTTGTAACCTTTTCTGACACTCTGCACCTAACAAACGAACTACTACAGCAGTCTATTATATTATTTCAAATGTGTTTATTAACATTAGTTACAAGTCGTTGCAAAATTATTCGTGCCCTTTTCTCAACGAAACAGCTCGTCAAAAACTAGATTTTAATTCCTGCTCTTGCTAACAAAGAAATATTAATTCACGGTATGTTGTGTCTCATCCTGCCCCGTATTACCCTATGCAGTATATATCATCTGTTCAACCTGGGCTTGAGTTTTCCGCAGATTTTCGTCGAGTTGCACTTGAACATTCGGTCACGGTGGCGGCCATCGACTTGTCGGTACGACGTTAACTAGTAACGCCTGTTACGTCATTCGCTCACGTGCACTAGCGGGAACGTGGAACGTCAAGTATACCGTTTCACTATGAATCCGCCGGGTTACGCCACTAGACCACGGGCGCATTGCGTTTACTGCTAGTTTGTTTGTCATTAATATTACACACACGTTCCATATACTCCGTGCGATTCATGAGTGCAGTTATGATCCGACAGTAGAGAAATGCCTAGCCTCCTAATAATAAGCAGGATCAAAAATTCGAACAAGTGAGACAGAGTAAATACTTGGGTAATGTGCCATGCAAGAGGACGTATTAGACTTAATGGTCCCCGCGTCTAGAGACGCACGAGAGAGGCAAAGCGCTCCGCCTGGATCGATCAGCAGCTAACATCGTGACACCGCTCTATCCTCTGTTGACCACTGTAAATCACGTGACACCGCTCTATCCTCTGTTGACCACTGTAAATCACGTGACACCGCTCTATCCTCTGTTGACCAGCTGTAAATCACGCGACGCCGCTCTATCCTGTGTTGACCACTGTAAATCACGTGAGGCCGCTCTATCCTCTGTTCACCAGCTGTAAACCACGTGACGCCGCTTTATCCTCTATTGACCAGCTGTAAATCACGCGACGCCGCTCTATCCTCTGTTCACCACTGTAAATCACGTGACGCCGCTTTATCCTCTGTTGACCAGCTGTAAGTCACGTGACGCCGCTCTATCCTCTGTTGACCAGCTGTACATCACGCGACGCCGCTCTATCCTCTGTTGACCAGCTGTAAATCACGCTACGCCGCTCTATCCTCTGTTGACCAGCTGTAAATCACGCGACGCCGCTCTATCCTCTGTTGACCAGCTCTAAATCACGCGACGCTGCTCTATCCTCTGTTGACCAGCTGTACATCACGCGACGCCGCTCTATCCTCTGTTGACCAGCTGTAAATCACGCGACGCCGCTCTATCCTCTGTTGACCAGCTGTACATCACGCGACGCCGCTCTATCCTCTGTTGACCAGCTGTAAATCACGCGACGCCGCTCTATCCTCTGTTGACCAGCTGTAAATCACGCGACGCCGCTATATCCTCTGTTGACCAGCTGTAAATCACGCGACGCCGCTCTATCCTCTGTTGACCAGCTGTACATCACGCGACGCCGCTCTATCCTCTGTTGACCAGCTGTACATCACGCGACGCCGCTCTATCCTCTGTTGACTAGCTGTACATCACGCAACGCCGCTCTATCCTCTGTTGACTAGCTGTAAATCACGCGACGCCGCTCTATCCTCTGTTGACCAGCTGTACATCACGCGACGCCGCTCTATCCTCTGTTGACCAGCTGTACATCACGCGACGCCGCTCTATCCTCTGTTGACCAGCTGTAAATCACGTGACGCCGCTCTATCCTCTGTTGACCAGCTGTAAATCACGGTCGACGGTCTGGCGCCAGTTCATTATAGGTCGTTTCCTCCTGCTCTGACCACTGGAGAGGAACCAGTCTTACCACTAGAGACGATCCAGTCTTACTACCGGAGAGGAACCAATCTTACTATAGGAGAGGAACCAGTCTTTCTACTGGAGAGGAACCAGTCTAACTACTTGGGAGGAACCAGTCTAACTACTGGAGAGGAACCAGTCTTACTATAGGAGAGGAATCAGTCTTACTACTGGAGAGGAATCAGTCTTACTATAGGAGAAGAACCAGTCTTTCTACTGGAGAGGAACCAGTCTAACTACTGGAGAGGAACCAATCTTACTACTGGAGAGGAAGTCTTACAACTGGATAGGAACCATTCTAACTACTGGAGAAGAACCAGTATTACTACTGGAAAGGAACCAGTCTTACCACTGGAGAGAAACCAGTCTTACTACTGGAGAGAAACCAATCAGCTGCTGTCGTCTTGTTTATTCTGCAACTTTTACACCTGCAACCACTTCACACGATCGAGTAATTGGCACTGGTGTTTAATTGGTTTTATCGCTTTATTAAACATGACACTTATCCAGATTTATTATGCATCATCACTAGGTGCCGTGTGTGTTTCATGCGTAGGCGACCAAGAACCTTCATTTCCCACGAACACAGGTGACTTTTAACAGTTCAGTTGTGTTCTTTCCTAGTCAGGCTCCTAGACCAGCAATAGTTTTAATTCTTTGCCGACCACTGTTCTGTGTCCCTCGGTCTTTCCAATTGACACTAGTTGTTCTAGTTTTATCCTTTTCATCAGATTGCCTAGAATTTTGCTTGTTTTTTTCCTTATGATCTTCTTTTTATCGTTAGCTGTTCTTAGATTGTCTTCAGTGATTTTCTTTTTTTGTCCACAATGCTCTAATTCGTCGAAGAACTTATGTTGCTTCCATGTTGTTCTGTAATTGCTTAGTCATCGATCACGATTCACATCCATATAGTAGTATGAGTTCAATACACCATTGCCGAACATGTGTTCTTACTTCAAGTGATAAACGTTTGTTGACTAAGTGCTTTTCACGTTCTGGAAACCTGTTTTAGCTTGTGCAGTTCGTCTCTTAATTTCATCGTTGCATCGGCCATTCGGAGTTATTTATTATTATGATCCAAGATGATGAAATTTATTACACAACGTTAACGACGGTCTTGTCCGAAGTAATATCTCATAATAACTTACCAAACACATAAGTGACACCAACACGCACAGTTAGAATAACACATAAATGAATCTAGAACCAACGTATCATTATCATTTGATGCTGCATCGCGCCGCGTCGCTGGCATTCAGGACACGAAGGCAAGCTGAACGGGTTCTATGGTAACCACACTCGGTCGACCGGCATACACTAATTGATTGCCTTTTGCGAGCCACTTAGTTTGCGTGTAAATGATTGATATTACAGTCGCACTGTATAATTAATTAGTTGACGCATCGGTCACGCAATGAGCGATTACACTTAATCAAAAGATGTCTCTATTGGACGTGTTACGCTATGATGCAGTTTATTGCAACGTTTATAAAGTGTACTAGATGATCATTTATGCATAGGGGAGACCGGAGCTAGTTGTTAAAGTTTTCAGGGTTAAAGTCAGTTTTTTGTGAAAAGTATGTTAGATACATTATTTCTGTCAGCGTATACACTAAATGTATTATTCGTGTTAATAAAATGTACCATACCATTGATATTCCATATTGTAGTTAGGCAGATATGTGAAGTTTCCCAGGCTCGGTCGACTGTAACAATAGCCCCGTAAGCGGGGCAAGTTGTTACATCATACGGGGCACGTTGTTACAGCAAAAAACGCGTGGATCGCAAAGCCAGTGTTACTCGTAAATGTTACTGTTATTACATTAATTGGATTATACGGAATATAAATTATTGAGTGGAGTGGAGTGAATGGCAATGTGTGTGTGTGTGTGTGTGTGTGTGTGTGTGTGTGTGTGTGTGTGTGCGTGTGCGTGTGCGTGTGCGTGTGCGTGTGCGTGTGCGTGCGCGTGCGCGTGCGCGTGTTCGTGTGCGTGTGCGTGTGCGTGTGCGTGTGCGTGTGCGTGTGCGCGTGCGTGTGCGTGTGTGTGTGCGTGTGCGTGTGCGTGTGTGTGTGTGTGTGTACTGTGATTCTACTTGATTGAACGATACACACACGTACGCACTAATGCACACGCGCACGAACATCCACATTTCAATGAATCGTGCAATATGTATTTATTAATTGCTCAAATAGGTCTGTGTCGTAAAAATAGCAAAATTGAACAACATTGTCACCGAAGGCAAAACACCCAGATGACAAGTGGACAAGGAGTCCATTGGCTTATCGAGAGTCCAACAAATGTTCATCTCTGTGTAACCCGCCCTTCTGAGATTTTTCACCCTGCTAGCATTTACTGTACTGGTTAAAAACAAGTACGCTAGATTTCACAAGTTAAATAAAACGTTCACACATCGTGGTTAAATACATTTTGTTATTTCAGTCATTGTCAGCACATAACCCGTGACTGGGCCATCCGTACGAGCCGCCCGAGGGTTGTTACAGTTGTAATTTCAGTTGAACTTCTACTTGGCGTGACCCCTCATACTATATGGTAGACATGTTTCAAGTTTCATTCAAAAACGTAAAAAGTGGCAGCGTTAGATGATATTATGTGGGCATACCAAAACAAGTTTTATGTGGTTAAAAAAGTTATTTTTGTCCACATCTCATTAATGTCGTCTTCTTAACTCCCGATTTCTGGACAGTGTGTCTGCTGGTGGACTTTCAACCAACTACTGTCGCTGGTTTCTCCATATGTGTGCTATGTCTTCGTAAAACGCCTCTGTAATAACTAGCCCCTCTATACAACTAGCCCCAGTTTAACAGAGAACGTGGCTCCGTTGTAGTTCCATTTCATAACGAATTAATAACTGTTAGAAAGCCTAGAGAATATGCGAATCAAGCTAGCTTAACATATTTAATTGAAGCGTTGCCGCATGGGAGATACTCCGTTTGACCTTACTGCACTGGTATACGCAGCGGGTAATATAAATTGCGAAATTATACAAATGTTGTCCACGTTGCTCCTTCAGTAGGGGTTTGCATAAATGCATAGCACGACCGTGCTACCAAAATAGAGCAATGAATTCATTATCGGTAGTATGTTTACAAATATCATTACTAGTTTCTTTGTTGGTGACTTGATTAAATACATATATTATTGAAGCAGATTAGTAAATCAGCAGGTCAAACGAAATCACCTCATCTTTGTTCGATAACGTCTGTATGCCAAGCTGACGCGTCTTTCGGGACAATCGAGTTCCAATACGGTAATTGGTTGAACGTGCCTTTACACGGTGCGATCCTGGGGCATGGACTTTGAAACATTACCAAACGGAACTGTGATATATTTAAGCTGGGTAGTGACGTCATCGTGAAGATGGAAAGGTTTCTGTGCCTTGTCGTCTTCGTTGTCGTCGGCCTACTGCCGGAAAGATTGGGAGTGGCCCCAATTCTCAAAATATTGGCTTTACTAATTCGTCTCGTGCGGGCGTTTACACGACCGACTTTTGCAGCGCGATATCGCGCGACACCTTGTCGCCCCAAAAATGTACAACATTCGCTCGTGTAACTCGGCCTTAAATATCCCCTTTGTTGTTATATTCAAATGTTTGATTCAATTATTTTTCCTGGTTTGCATTGGTGTATTTTGCTATTCTTCAGGTTTTCTTAAATGCTTTCTTGCAATTCTATTGCAATATTTGTATTACTTTTGTTATCTAATATTACAAAACTGTCGAGATAAATGTACTAGTTTAACGTTCAACGTTCTCTATTGTGCTGCTGCTTGAATAAAATGAAAGTCGACAAACGACAGTTACCCGGCGAACAATGGAGGAAGAAATCCTGATGGGTTAATCAGACAGATGTGATCATCATTATTGATTCAGCATCGTTAACCGGATGCATTACTATATGATCGGGGGGACTTATTTATAATATGTTGCTGTATGTTGCAGCGAACCCGTTGAACTATTATGCATGTTTAATTAATTCAGTGGTTATTATATGCACAAGAAAGGCCGCGAGCTGCGGAGGTGTAGAAATGACGAATATTTTACAGCGTTTCGTTGAAATGTAACGTGTGTTTGTCTGTTAGCTAGCGCTATTTGTATAGTTGTCTGAGATCACATAAAATAACATAAATAGAGACATGGTCGTATGTGACTGCGCTCGTCATATCGCTTTCTATACAGACAGTGGTTTAACCTTGATTACTTGATCCCTTTGAAACGTGACGCATGTTTTTTAGCTGTATAGGTATAGTTGTCTGCGATCGCTTAAACAATCACTCCGTGTTGTTACTTAAACACCCGCTGTGTGTCGTTATTGTGTTCGTTGTATCACTTTCTTTAGGCAGTGGCTTAGCCTAGATCATTTGACACGACACCAGGTGTTATTGACCTCACGATGCTTATGTCAAGGCAACTTGATATGTGATGTTTTGTAATATATTCGTGTTAGCAGAATTACGCATATATTAATCCTGTGTTTATAACTTTCGTTCATGATACTTACTGTGATGCTATTTTTCCACAAAATTTAGACTCGTACCTTTGAAACGGTCCAATCGCAGTTAGTCTATACCCATTTCGGTTACTCTGTCAAACCCCAATTGGCTTACTTGTGTTTTCAGGATATATTCTTGTTGGCAAGTCTCATAGTTACTGCAAGTCTCACGTAAACTATTCACTAATTTTGAGCACAGTAATAACTACTGATACTTTTTTATGACTGGCATAATAATTTTTTGGGAAAATAAAGAATAACGTGTTTACTGTTTTTTTTTAATATTGTCTTGTAATGGTGTTATAGTAAATGGTCCTAAATTTGCTAAAGATCTATGTATGTTTACATGACGCTTAATTCACACAATTTCGTTCACTTCACTGTGTCTTTCGGTGAGACAGTAAAATCCGTTGGTCCAGTTTATCTGGTGTCCGTTTGAAAATCACGCGATAAACGTGACATGGTCACCATCTCTTTACTTACCTACTTACTCACTGCAATGTAAAGGGCATCCAGCGATGATTACACAGCGTTACATCGAAAATGTATCGTGATCTTAATGGCGTGTTCCAATGAGGCAGGGAATCTGACACTACACGAAACAGGTGTCATTTAATATCAACGCGGCATCTGCTGTGACTAAAAAGTCTGATTTTTGAGTGACAGTCTCTGCTACAAATGATACAGGTGTAGACAGTTTGATGTAAAGTCGTGGTAGTGGACGGCCTTTCTCTCCGACGCTTTCTCTTCTCCGTCCACAGTTCGTTTCTTCTCCTTCCTCATACTTTCTGCACAGCCTGTCGCTAGTTACTGTAATCTCCTGCAGCAGATTCCCAGGACTCGATACTGATCTGAACAGATTTGATATCTCGTTTGCAAGCATCATTGAACTGCACAGCTGGATGGCCGACACGCCTTGCACCAGAGGCAAGCTCACAATAGAGGACGTCCAATGGGAACACCTCCATCATTTTGAGCTTAAGGATACTGAAACTGCGCTGTCGAGCAACACGCAGCTCCATGCAGGACCAAGAAGAATTATTTTGTAACTAGTATGTACATGATTGTACTTCAGTTTGTAGCTAGGCAGTATTATAACACAATATATGTATAAGCCCATGTGTACCTAATATGCGTAATTATATGCCAGTTAGTTAATACAATTGTACGTCAGTTTGTATGGGAGACGGGGCGTGTTGGCGCATGAGGCGGATTTAATTGTGCGATTCGTTGGACAAATAATGCAATAATCCTACTGCGGTTCAACCAGGCAAACATCTATAGCATTACGTGCAACACTGGAGCATTTTAGCCACAAAGAAGAAGCCATGCAAAAGTTATTACGGTTTCTCACCACGTTGAGTAATAACATTGGAACACGATCAATGTCTTCTACACCATGGGTGCTTACTGATCATGTACTGTGTATGGCAACTTGATGAAGGGATGACATTTGGGCATACGTCGAAAGGAACCAAACGCTAATGTCCCGCACAATTTTTTGTGTCATTCAAAAAGCGGCAGGTTGACGCATGAGTCATCACGGGGATTTGGCATGTTATTGACCGGCCAAACCCAGAAGTCACGCAAGATGTCGCCAGAGTCAGCAATGAAGCCTGCACCATCGGTCAAGCTCAGTCCATCGACGACACCCAGTCCCCCGGTGACTCCTGGCAATCCGGGACGATATTGATCCGATAAACTGCGTGTAGCTAACAGTCGCACGAAGAATGCACTGGCAGTACTCGGTATTATACATGCCACAACTGTGTTTCTGATGTTTGACAGCCCATGCTTGGCCTGTTCAGTGTCTTGGGTTGAATTAAATGATTGTTTGCTAACCATTTTGGTGTATTTAATGGGATGCGCCAACGTACACCAGGAGGCAGGCCAACCTACCTCGTACACTCGGCTGGTTGACGCAGTTGAGGAGGGGTCGGATACGTCAGTTTGTACCTAGTTAGTGTTAGCGTACATCGATTTGTTTCTTGCCCGCCGGACAAATAATTTGAAGTAACTTATGCTACATGTCCCTCACGGAGGTGATTGTACCGACCAATAATTGTATGTATCAATGGCTGATGAATTGATCAATTATTCGTGTTTCATTGTATGGAGTACGACTGTATTGCCTCCAGGGCGCCAGTGAGCTGCAGGTTGTGACTTGTATACGGATAATGCGTTGTGGTCGTCGATGCACCGAAGCTCGATATTGGAAAGGCGCGAGGACTCTATGACACCCGATCGCCTGATCATAACAACCAGCTGCAGCGCGGCTCGGTCTGCTGCCAGTGGGCGTACATATTCCGAGTGGCATTGCCTTGTCTTACGTTACACTTTAATTAAAGCAGAACGGTGTCAAATTATCCCCTTGATCATTGCAATAGTTTTATGTATTGACCACATGCGCTGTTCAACATAGTGAACGAGACTTAGCGCGTTTATCAAGAGTTCTAAGGAATCGCCTGAATTTATTAGACAAATAAAATATATTAAGCTAACTAGATCGTGTTCATGTTTCAATAGTGCTATTTTTACTCTTTGAATATGTATTATGCTAGCGCAGTATACCCTTAAATCTAATATTAATAATAATAATTATTATTATTATAGTATTATTGCTAGTACAGTATAATTTAAAATAACAATTATTATTATTATTATCATCACCACCACCTTCATCACCGTAATTAATCATCATCATCACCATCACCACAATCGTCAATCATCACCATGATCAACACCATCATCATCAGTCATTATTACTACAATTATTCACATTAACACGTTTATAAAAACAAAATGAACAGTTATAATAATAAATATGTGAATAGCGGAGGTGTTGAAATTTTACAGCGAGTACGTTTAAAGGTGACGGTTTTTTGTTTATTAGCTCTATATTATATTATATTATATTATACTATATTATATTATATTATATTATATTATATTATATTATATTATATTATATTATATTATATTATATTATATTATATTATATTATATTATATTATATTATCTTCGAGTGGATAATAGTTGTCTTCAATCAACATAAACGGAGACATTGGCGCAAAGTGACCACTATGCTTGTCATATCGCCTTCTTGAAGCAATGACATAACCTCGATTATTTGACCCGAGGGTCAGGACCAATTTCTGTATTGCACTAGATCACGACATAAGTTCTATCCGGAAATTGATACACATTCGAAATTATAGGTCACGGCAGGTACATGGACAATAACTACTGCTGGACGGACAAAACCAGCGATCCGACACGTGATGTTTTCCCAACACATTCCGATGAATATTTCAGAGTGTTACTGCTATATGGGCGTGTTGCGCGTCATTTGTAATTCGCACAAGGACACGAACACATGAATTTAATTAATGAATGATTTCATCACGAAGTTAATTGGAATCACTAAACTCCGTGTAGCTAATTGATTTGCTTCAATGTCGAAGACACTTAAACAAATAAGCAAATGAGGTAATTAACGCGATGTCGCCATGTTAAGATTTAAATTAAATCGTTGTAATAGCATTACAACAATTGCATGTGCACGCACGCACATACGCACGTACGCACGCACGTACGCACGCACCCTCATATACATGTTTATTTCACTTTATAAGAAGTCAAAAACAAGAAAACAGTATAAACAGATAATAAGCACAATAAATCAACTACTAGAATATGCCTACGTTAAGAACTTACCAGACATTAGAATAAATGAGAAACGTAAACGATTCTGGTATTACATGGGGGATTTGTAATACAACGAGACAAGGTTAGCATATCTCAATTCATTGACATCTCAGAACTGACAGAATATTGAAAGCTGATGTTCTCAACCACACAATTCAATGAGTTTTCATCTAATAGCGTATTTATAAAACTAAGTGTTTCACATATATTGAAATAACCCGTGACGTAACGTGCTATCATCCCATTATGTTTCTGCGTGGTCAGGTGGGTCTCTTCACATATACACCTGCGGTTTTGAGAGCACCCCTCGCTTGGGCTTACTGGTCTGCATAGACTGAGCGTGTTCATTAGCGCAACACAGCACATTGTGGCGCGCGTGTGTGCAAGCCTTGGCACACTGACCAGAGACATTAGTCGCGTAGCAGCAGTAACGACGCATACCTGCGCTCTCTGCTACCCGTCGGATCGGATTTCGGAGCAAACATCGCAGATCGCTGGATAAGATAACACGAGATAACATTTCCAGTAACTGACGGAATTTTTGTAGAGCGGCTTTGAGACACTGACGGTGTGTAAAAATAGGCCGACTACTAGAGGCCAACGGAGGATTTATCGGACAGGACAGACCCTGTCCTCGAAGAAACGCTCGTGTCTGTTCTGTCTGCCCGCTCGGATTCTGCCGAGCGACAGTCGAAGATATCGCAAACCAGTAACAAGGTAACTGTTGAAACGATGACAGCATTGTGAAAGCTGTATACACATAAACATGATCAGCTAGTTTTGTGTGCAAGTCAGAGTCATGTTATGCTATTTGCGTAAGGTATATATATATATATATATATATATATATATATATATATATATATATATATATATATATATATATATATATATATATATATATATATATATATATATATATATATATATATATATATATATATACTGACGATTTGTTTTTACAAATTCCTGTTGAGTTCGAAGTGAGTCACGTGCCGCAGTTCTGGCAACGACTCAAATTGTGCTGCGATTTTCTTGAAACATGTAAGTAGGCGAATGCATATAGACATGGAATTGATGCGCGTATGCGTTGTCATGGTTACTGAGGATGGCTTTCAGGGAATCCAGGGCAAGCTGTACGTTACGTCACATTTGGCGCAACGGCTGTTTGACGCTAACAGCTGCAGTCACAGATAGCGTTGTCGACTGAATACCGTGGTTTAAACAGAACAATATTGTGCGTGTGCGTGTGCGTGTGCGTGTGCGTGTGCGTGTGCGTGTGCGTGTGCGTGTGCGTGTGCGTGTGCGTGTGCGTGTGTGTGTGTCAAATTGAATGTTTTATTCATTTCCTATCAACACACTAGATACTGCCCAGAATGCAGCGTTGTATATTTCTGACTGACGTAGATATGTGTATGGTTTGGCGATTGATACAGTGGCAGTGTCAAATTGATACAGTGGCAGTATCATAAGACTAACGCCACCGTCAAATTGATACAGTGGCAGTATCATAAGACTAACGCCACCGTCAAATTGATACAGTGGCAGTATCATAAGACTAACGCCACCGTCAAATTGATACAGTGGCAGTATCATAAGACTAACGCTACGGTCAAATTGATACAGTGGCAGTATCATAAGACTAACGCCACGGTCAAATTGATACAGTGGCAGTATCATAAGACTAACGCTACGGTCAAATTGATACAGTGGCAGTATCATAAGACTAACGCTACGGTCAAATTGATACAGTGGCAGTATCATAAGACTAACGCCACGGTCAAATTGATACAGTGGCAGTATCATAAGACTAACGCCACGGTGAAATTGATACAGTGGCAGTATCATAAGACTAACGCCACCGTCAAATTGATACAGTGGCAGTATCGTAAGACTAACGCCACGGTGAAATTGATAAAGTGGCAGTATCATAAGACTAACGCCACGGTCAAATTGATACAGTGGCAGTATCATAAGACTAACTCCACCGTCAAATTGATACAGTGGCAGTATCATAAGACTAACGCCACCGTCAAATTGATACAGTGGCAGTATCATAAGACTAACGCTACGGTCAAATTGATACAGTGGCAGTATCATAAGACTAACGCCACCGTCAAATTGGTACAGTAGCAGCATCATAAGACTAACGCTACAGTCAAATTGATACAGTGGCAGTATCGTAAGACTAACGCCACGGTCAAATTGATAGAGTGGCAGTATCATAAGGCTAACGCTACGGTCAAATTGATACAGTGGCAGTATCATAAGACTAACGCCACGGTCAAATTGATACAGTGGCAGTATCATAAGATTACCGCCACGGTCAGATTATAGTAACGCTGGAATTCTAAAAAGGCGAGCTTGAAAAAGAAACCTCATTTCGATCACCTGAAACCCTGAACCGATTGCAACGCCTAAAAAAACACTAAATTGCCGTCTTCTACAAAACAAAACATAACCTCGTGAACATTGCCCTGCCACAACATCTTGTAATCAGTGCCGTGGACCCAATCTCGAAACAGTGATTCCGACAAATATTCTGAAATACAAGCCCGCGTAAGTACAAATGCGCTATTATTTTACGTAAGAGTGACGAGAGCCTTGAACTTACTCACTACAGAAATAATGATACTATTAAGATTTTCCTCAATTAGTCCCTTCCGGCAGGCCTTGAGGGCAGTCTACGTTGCTCCACCAGCCCAACTCATCCGACTGCAATGACTTTGATCGTCGGATTTTAGCCACTCGTATTATTCGCGCTAATTTGGTCTCACAATTAATGTTCATGTTTACGCACCCACTGCATGGGCACCAAATGCAAACTCCCGTGTTGTCACCGACGGTGCAGTATGGAGACTGCAGATACAGTCTCTATATTCGCTCATGACTGAACCCACCAAGCAGAGTATTAACAATTTTATGACCCATAAAAATGTTATGACCCACAGAAAACGAGGGAAGCAACAACTCTACATTACCCGTCTCCTTAGTGTGATCGCTAGTTAAATAAACATTAGTAAAATGTTTGGTTTGCAAACTCTACCAAATAAACCATTGAAACATCAGAAAAATTTAAAGTTCTTTTAATCAATTCAAAACGTCCAGCCTCAAACCCGGCATCTCCGTAGCCCAACCTTCAATGCCAGCTATGCAGCGAAAACATTTACACGTTCTTGCATTTCCCCGGATACAATAGATACAATAACCAATAGCACAAAGCCACAACAATTTAAAACAGGTCTAATAAACTCTGTACCAGGAAACACAACTAAACATCACACAACCTTGACCGTCTGACTCCTTAGAAGTGTTGGCCTGTCACTATTCACCACACGACAAGAAGCACATATTTTGAAATAAACTCCATACAAGAGGTGTTAGACGTATAGTATATGTGCTCTTTTGCTGGGGATTCCACCATTATAATGTAGTCACATGATGTGGGGATTCCCATGCGGGAATTCTATGGATTCTAATCACTCTCACATAGGTACAGTCCAGTATAAATATCTAGTCCATTATTGTGCTGCATAAACTGGACCAAACACTCAGTACTGCTTCATTAATTCAAACCTGCTGTCAGTTGTTTGTGGTCCCATAAATCCACGTGATGCACTTTCCATGATTCTTGAGGTCCACGATGATGCGAGTGATTTCACCATATCTTTGAGACGGCCTGAAAGCAAACATGATGGTTACAAGAATTATAACAACATAACGTCCAAGTGGATGATAACAATAATTGTATTTACCGTAACACAGGTTATGTTTAAAAGGATTTTTATTTATAGCAACAAACAAAAGAAGAAACTGAGACATCAGTACTTGCACTTCTTTGTTGTTACTAACATTAAAGCTTATCAGTTAAAAATTGTATTTTTTATATTAAAGTACTATATTGGTGTCAATATTGAAATGTACATATATCATTCCAAGGGCCAGAAAACCACTTGTATTGTCGTGAGAATAGCCTGTGTCTTGACTCAAATTATTATTATTTTATTTCGGATTTGATAATTAGAATGGGTACTTGTGATGTGGAATTAGAATCGATATGCTGTAATTGGTGTGTAATTAGAATTGTTATAAGTGTAATGTAATTGACCCATACTCTGATAACTGTTTCATTTTGTTTAACCTTTGAACGTTTTCTAGTAATACAAAATAACATTATCTTTTCTGAAAGCCTTTTGCCAAAGACTATTCGTTCACATATCAATGTGTATAATCAAGTACTCATTTATAAAGGGGTGACAATGTGGCGTGAATGAAACTGCCCAATATTAAAAAAGCAGCGTCATAAGGATTGGAACTCGGGTTCTCTCGATTGAGAGTCTGGTGTTCTAACCACGATGTCACCGCGACCCACTGACAGTGGCTGACAAGTAGTAGCTGATAAGCAAATATTCATATTTTGGTAGTTTAATGGAATTTCATATTTGACATTTTTACATTTTTAAATTGTATGCTTAAGCATTTAGCTATTTTTGCTTTGACATAGAAGAGTAATCAATATTATGATTAATTAGATGGATTTTTGCAATCATAATAATGATATGCCTACTGCATACAAATCTAAGTAAAGCCAAAGCAAAGGTTAAACATATGCAATGAATTCAATATAATATTAAGAAAACATGGTTGAAAAAAAGTTTACTCTTGCACGCGAATGCACTTAATTAGCCACTTGTATTACTGTGGCCTTGTGGCGTCGCCTGTGACAAATGTTCTCCTCTATTAACAATGAATAGTTCTCTACAAACACCGGATGACACTGACAGTGACAAGCAGTTTGTCGAAGGTTGTTCAATAATTCATACGTGCTCAAGAGTGTTATGCATAAAAATAATGCGATCATTTTATAATGTGATTACGTTTTGTGAGACGTATGCATTTCAGTGCCAGCCACTTGAAAACAGGGAACATTGCGATAAAAGTCCTAAAATAGATATTCTAAAACACAACGCATTGCAATAATGCGCTTGGGCGATAATGAGATATGGGCACGTATGCGAAGAACAAAATTAATACACTAAGCATCCATTCTTTTTTGTTCTTTTTAAACGTAGATATTACATTTCACAAAGAACATGTTGGTGTTTCAATATGGTTTATATCTCTTACAATTAATAAGTATTTTGCAATTAGATTTTGGTAACGAAAACACGTGCCCTCCCCGGGGGGGGGCTGTTTTCGAGATGGGAAATGCGCGTTACTTTGATTTTATAAACTGACAAAAGCAACGAGTACCAACAAAGTCTCAACTATTTTAATATTATAACGCATGAATGTTACCAGCTTATACAAGTGATTAGTTTTAAGTTTATGGAATGAAAGCGGACGCCGATGAAGCTCTACCTTTGACGTCGAACGCTGTAATCAGACTGACTCGCAACTTCCGGCGATACACATTGATATCGTCGGCTGTCGCAACCAACGTATTCAACCTTAGAACAAATCCTGACAAATGTTGCGCTGTATGAGGCCACGCATTGTCATGGCGGACACTGGCGCTGTATGAGGCCACGCATTGTCAGGGCGGACACTGGTGCTGTATGAGGCCACACATTGTTACCATTCATGCATTAATGTAGCCATGTGAGAGGACTTAATGTTTGACATTTACATAACACGCACGCACGCACGCACAAACACGCACACCTAGCATAATATAACATAATGTGTGTGTGTGTGTGTGTGTGTGTGTGTGTGTGTGTGTGTGTGTGTGTGTGTGTGTGTGCGTGTGCGTGTGCGTGTGCGTGTGCGTGTGCGTGTGCGTGCGCGTGCGCGTGCGCGTGCGCGTGCGCGCGCACGCACGCACGCACGCACGCACGCACGCACGCACGCACGCACGCACACACACAAATATGTATGCAACACGCATGCACACTAACATCTTATACAACCCGTGGGCGCGCCTCAGCCAGTCACGCATGCACGAACACGCATTACCGACCAAAATGAATCAATAACACTTAGGCGAGGCCGACCCACAATAACCAACTTACCAACGGAAGATTAATGTCAATATACGACAGCAGGAACGGCCAACGTAGCCAATGTTGTTAATAGAAACTTAATCGGTTAGTATAATTCCATGGCCGAGTGTATTGATTTAGTGCAGCATCATCGCGTGTGACTCACGCGAACACCTGCACAGTCGAATTCAACTTGGAACTATGTTTCAGAAAAGTTGGCCAATTCGCGGGTGAACACAGAATTACGACGTGATGGGGATGAGAGGCTGCGTGCGGACTCTTCTGGTCATCATCAACATCATCTTCGTGGTAAGATAACATTACGTGTTCTTACTAAACTAATGAACTACTGAACACACGATGGTTATTTCTGTTCAAACGTGTTCACTGCGAGTCCCGGTTCTTGATTTCAGGCTTAACGGCTTTGGTTTGTTTCGCCTCTGAGTCAGACAGGGTCGGTTACATTGTAATTGGTTACATTGTAATTGGTTACATTGTAATTGGAATTGAAACACCAACTCCAATTCCGGAAGTGTAATTGCACTTGTACGTGGTGTTTTACTTTTTTAAGGAATTGGAATTGGTGAATATTTAATTGGTATTTTTAATAGCTTTTCAATTACTTTTTTAAAGATATCGTGTAACTTTTAAAACTATATAGCTACATATAATCATTAACATGGTTGCTCTGTTTATTTCGATATGGAATTGATCGTTTGAATTGGTGTTTTGTATCTGGAATTGGTATTTTTGAGGTGGAATAGGAATTGGTATTTGTAATGTAATTTGTGTGTTATTGGAAATGATATAATGTAATTGGCCGCAGGTCTGGTCTGAGTTCTGGTTCCTGGAGATTTAGGCGCTATATATATACTATTGACGTTTATTATTATTATTATTATTTTGTAGTAAGTCAGGTGGTGTTTTTTTATAACGAAACACCTCACATGTGTGTTCCAGTAAAATTGCAAAACAAACATGGTTTATTCCTATTTAATAAATGCAGTTTTATGTTGAACAAAACGTTTTTAAATGAGTCCAAATATATCTGCTTTCATTTGCTGAAGATAGAGTGTAGTTCCATTACACATGTGATTGCTCCAGATTAAGTGACGATACTAAATCACCCAACTAAACCATTTGCACAGAGGCACCATATTAAAGGTTATTGTTGCCTGTTTCTCATTTTAAACCATTTTTATCTTGGTATAGGTATTTGCGAGGTATTAATGCGACAACCCAGTCTCACACATGAGGTATTCGAGGACGTTGGACGCAGTACAGAGTAGTTTTCTTTCTACGATCTGATTATGTTCTGTCATCCTAAGCCAACGACACACACTCAGCACATAAGGCACAAACAATGAAACAGCCGACTAGACACACAATAGTGTGTGAACAGTTAACGAAACAGAACAGCGCTATTATGACCCTATAAGAGTCGCTCTAATAATATATCCTACATTTAGTTAAAACCGATGTGGATCCACTAATAAACATTTCACTGTTGAAAGCTGGACGTGTCAAAACGTGTATACTCAGTACACAGTAATCACTAAATCCCTCCTTCGCTAACGCTTGCCCCGAGACTAACCGAGGGTGACGTATTTTAAAATGAATGTCCTCTTATGACATTGTAATCTCTCCATCTTCGTAATGTTAGCGCATGATTGCTTTCAAATGTTAGTCATACGTAATGACAGCCCATCGTGTTTTATGATAAACTAGACAGGGGCGTGGTGGCGTGGTGGCGTGGTGGCGTGGTGGCGTGGGGGCGTGGTGGCGTGGTGGCGTGGTGGCGTGGTGGCGTGGTGGCGTGGGGGCGTGGTGGCGTGGTGGCGCGGTGGTGCGGTGACGTGGTGGCGAGGTGGCGTGGTGGCGTGGTGGCGCGGTGGTGCGGTGACGTGATGGTGGCACTCAATGTTGCCACAGTTCATTGAGCTGCACAAACGAGTAACTGGCTATAGACAGGTGGATAGGTGAATAAATAGTGCAGCAATTATAGTGTGGCTGAATCCTTTCCAGTGAAGTCGAGTTGGCGTTGGAATGAACACGTTTGCCAGAGGGTGAAGTGCGTAGCTGATTGGACACCGCGTTATACAATAACGCACCTTTCTTTGGCTTTCTACACAGCGCTCATGGCGTTTTGTTCCATTGTCAAAGGCTGATTTTTTGGGCAGCAGCGAATTCAGCGCCCAGTCTACACACGAATAGTTCAGTGCGTGCTAGAGTTTGTTTATCCACGATTGGTTACACATTTACCCGGCGTGGGGTGTTTTCCTTCCCCTGGCATAGACACCAGGTGGCGCCTGTGGTGTTAGTGTCTTCCGAGACACAGGCAACGCGAGGTGAACGAAGTTGCCCAACCTTCGAAACGTCGGCAGGCAGACTCGAACCACGGTCCGAATGTCCGGGACTCTAACGGCCGTGGTACTATGCCGCATTGGGCGCGTTAAATGTGAACACCACGACGTCTATTAGGATGAGAAAACATGCCTGGCAAATAAAATAAATTACTTTATCGGCGGTTGTAAAAACACTTTGTTCCGCCGCCGATGACAGCGGCTGTAATATGTGGCAGCAGCGATAATGTTGACATATTGACGACACCGATAAAATAAATGACAACGAATCGTAACGATAGCGACACTTCAAATTGCAACAACAAACAGTACAAATGACAAAGATTAATAACATTGACGACAGCGACAATACAAGTGTTTTTGTGCCTTTAACGGAGAGAACGATATAGGAACCAGCCCCACTTCAACCGACAAAAGCGTAGGCACTAATTGACCTCGCCAATCGGTCTTGGACCGTGACATCAAGCGATACCGTATTGGCCGACCAATCGTACAATTAATCGCTCGTGTAAACCTGCATTAGATCGTTGTAACTGCAATTATAACATGTACAATCTTGATATATAATAAAAAGGAACACTACAGTGGCGTCTCAGAACTAGCCTATTGTTGTCATAGAAAAACCGTATCATTATGCATGTTCTCAGTATTAATGATGATCGATATTGATTTGGTAAATATACATTTCTGCACCCACTGCTCAAATCGTGCAAACATAATTTTCATAACAAATGTTACCTAGTTACATTTCTAACCAGTTTGGTATTCAGAAAACAGTAGGCCCTAACAAGGCCCTAACAAGGCAACTGATAATGTATGTGAAATATACCTTCCTCTACCGCACTGCCGTATGTGCACGGGGTATGTGTACATACGTGCAACAGTTTTAAAAAGCAAGATAAGTCTCGAAATCGGCGCGTGTAAACACCGGGACGTTGCGACACGTACTGTATTAGTTTTCATAGCATCTCGGTTGGTTAAGAACATATCCACATAAAACGTGTTGCCATCGTGATATTTCATCTCTTAATATAAATATCATTAAAATACACTATTTAACGATAACATAAAATAAGCCAGTTTCACGTCATGTTCAGATCTGTGTATGACAATTAATGGCGTACCAATAAATCGTCCAATGAAAATTATTGAACGTTCCCGTTCAACGCAAGTGTTAACGCGTACAGCCTGTGTTCAGGTGCTCGGGGGAGCGTTGCTGGGCGGTGGCATCTTCCTGAAGGTCGCCTCCGACCAGACTGCCAGTGTCGTCGACCAAATTAAATCGAACATACCTGATCTGGCAAATGGCGCCCAGATTGACGACGCGGCGGCTACCGCTAGTCCGCTGATGTCTGACGACGACATCAACGACCTCCTCAATGGCATCATAATCGCCTTCATCGTGCTCGGCGCCTTCTTGTTCCTCCTTGGCATGTCTGGCTGCTGTGGGGCGTGCTGCGCCATCAAGACCATGCTCATCATTGTAAGTGTTGTTGGTTGTGTGTGTGCGTGCGTGGGCGCGTGCGCGTGCGCGTGCGCGTGTGTTTTTGTGTGCACCCTCGTCACTGTTACTAGTTGATAGTGTGTCGTGTATGATTTTTGTCGTCAGTCTGTTGGTGTGTATGTGTGTGTTTGCATGCGTGTGTGCGTGCGTGTGTCTGCTGTCGCTAGCGGTGTTGGTTGGTAGTGTAGCGGGTGTCGTTGTAGTTGTAAGTACAGTTTTGTCTCGTTTATCCATTCTTCAATAATCCGGCTTTCAGTAATCCGCACGCTTTTATGTGTGATCAATCTTTTTGCACTGTAAATTAATAAAAAAATTCATGTTTCCGTCTCTGCATTTTGTAACCAACTGACTGAATAACACTGTAAGATGATTCACATAACCAGTTTGTTTGAGATCGCTCAAACCTTTAAACGTCACACGTAACAAACCAGACAATTAACTGTCTTTATGATTGCTTTTACATCACAGCTACATTGCTTGTTTTTTGCTCAAGGTTACTGATGATAAAACAATATAACTTGCATGATACTTTACTCCTATATTATCGATCGTCGTAGTATGGGTGATAACTTGGTGTTCGGTAAACCAAAACCCATGGTGACCGAAGTGTTCGGATAGCCGAGACATGACTGTAGTTTGAATAACAACCCTTGAAGTCGTGTTATCATTGTAGGAACTGTTGGCATTTGGCAGACTTGTAGTGTCGTGTTGCCGTCTAAAACAAATGTTAATTGAATCATAGTTTCTTGCATCACACTGAATCGCATTGATTATGCCGGTGTCTATTGCTGGTTGCTTTATAGCGCTCTGTATCACATTGAATCTTGCACCATAGTCTAGACGTGGTGAATGGCAAAATTAAGCGTCACACAAAATTGGGTCGCCAAGGCATTTTCAGTGGGTTGCCCAAGGTCTCTAAGCGTTCCTTTATGTTCCTGCATGCCCGCACCAGATGCCCGCACCAGATGCCGTACCAGATGCATGCGAGGTTAATAAGTTATTTCAAATGTCGCGTGAATGTGTGATGTGATATATGGCGCAAGTCGCGCCAGCTTGCGGATATAGGTCGAATCACAGGATTAATTAGGACTATGATGAGTTTGAAACAGAGGAACATAGACTGTTGGTTTTAAAATGGCAAAACGACAATACAAAGACGAGTTTCTCGATTTCGGATTCACACATATCGCTGCTCGTGGCAGGGGCGGGTCTAGGCTTGTTGGCGGGGGGAGAGGGGGGTATCAGTCACTCGTAGTCATATGTCGTTCTACTTACGAACGGTGTGGGGGGACATGTATCGTTCTACTTACGAACGAGGGTGGGGGACATGTGTCGTTCTACTTACGAACGGGGGTGGGGGACATGTGTCGTTCTACTCACAGAAGGGTTCACATTAGCCGGTGACTAATACTCCAGTCTTTACATTGACGCTAGTTCCGATGTAGTCCTATATACGTTGTCATTTGTCTATATACGTGTTGTTTCCAAGAACACAGGGGGGTCTTGGGAATCCTAAGATCCCCTGGATACGCTGCTGCGTGGCATATTCAATCCGCAGTGTGTCAAGTGTGGTGAAGTCCTGAGCAATGAATCATCCAAAGAGAACAAACTCAGGCGACATGTCGAAGGACAGCACAGTGCTTTCGCGGACAAACAGCGAAGTGTCTTCGAAAGGAAGGACCAACAGATGAAGCGACCGCGGTTTGATGCTCCGACTAACAAGCTACATTTGCTTCCTATTTTGTGGCTTGGCGGATCGCAAAACAGAAGAAGCCACACACCATTGGTGAGCAATTGGTGAAACCAGCAATTGTCGACATGGTACGCACCGTCTGTGGACGTGATGTTGCCAGGAAGATCGAACAGAATCCTTTGTCGACTGATACGATTCGTGCGCGCATCTGTGACATGTCGAATGACCTCAAACAGCAGGTAATTGCAGCCATAAAGATGAGTAGGCAATTTAGTCTTCAGTCGGATGAATCGACAAATGTTAATGACGATGCCCAACTCATGTGTATGTTCGCTGTCGAGGTACAAATGATTTGGAAGAAGAGTTCTTGTTTTGCCGGCCGTTGCTCACCACCACAAGGGGAGAAGATATTTTCAACATGGTGGATTAATTCATAAAGAAGAAGGGTTGGCGAGGGATCAGTACTTCAGTGTGTGTTGTGATGCTGTACCAGCGACGTTAGGAGCACGTCACTGCTCGGGTGAAGGAAGCGAATCAGAAAGTGACTCCTCCATCTTGAGAATCTTGATTCTCAAAGGTTGTCGCCCGAATTGAAAGTTGTGAAACAAGAAGTCATTCAAGTGGTGAATTTCGTCAAACCAAGGTTTCTGAAGTACAGAATCTTCCGAGATGTGCGCCGATTTTGGCTCGGAAAATGTGTATTACTGTACCACTTCGAGATGAGGTGGGGGTTGAGAGGAAAGGTGCTTCAACGAGAGGTTAAAATCGTCTTGTTGGAGACGAATCATCCCCTAGCTGAAGTTCTCATTAGTAAACTGCCACGTGTAGCTGTTTCTGGTCATTGTTAAGAAAAAAAGTATTCTCATTTATCGTTTACTTATTTCATCTCTATTTAGGTTATCAATGTGTATTATAATGGACTGTTTGAAGGCATGGGTCGCCGAGCTAGCCCAGAGACGGGAATTTGGGTCACAGCCAAAACAGTTTAAGAAACGCTGACCTAGCATAACCAGGTGTTATCTCGTTTGCAGTACGTCTTCTTCGTTGTATTGGTCTTCATTGGGTTCCTAGCTGTCCTCATCATATTCGCCACAAAGAAGGTACGTGTCTCGTCCATACCAATAAGTTTGCCCACGAATCACAATTTGACAATAACACTCTAAAATATTCGCGCGACCGAAGCAAAATTGTCATATCGATAACTCGTTTCACACCATCCTAGCGTATATGTGCGTCATGTAGAAACGCAGTTTAACCTGTGAAATATCGTGTAAATGCAGGTGGACGAAAGCGTGAAGACAGAAGCGGATAAGGTGTTAAAGAAGACGTATGCAGGCATCGACGACTTCAGTGTCAAGTCTCTGACGCTAAATTACTTCATGATCACGGTACAATCAGCTTTACACGCGAATAAGAGTTCCACACATATCTCAACATGTCCTCCACGCCCCTTGGTAGTCCTACCAGACCGCGTTTAGTACGTATATTTTCCTGGTCTAGACCTACATGACCACGCCTACTAGATCTACATAACCACGCCTACTAGATCTTCATGACCACGCCCACTTAGAGTTCATGACCACGCTAAGTAGGAGTTCATGACCACGCCCAATATGAGTTCATGACCACGCCCACTAGAATTGTATGACCATGCCCGCTAGACTGTCTTGAAGACGCTAATTATACCTTAACGAATGTTACCAATATACCTCCCTGGAAACATCCGCTAGACCCCCCCCCTCCCACCGGACATAGAACTTATAACCCCCAATGTTTAAATGTGTTCCCCTAATTCTTTATTGTATTTTGATACGGTATGTGCCAGTTTTAACAAAGTGTATTTGTGCATTAGACGTAAAACGTTTCGCGCCATTGAAACAGTATTGTTATCTTGTGTTGTAGCGAAAATGTTGCGGAATGAAGGATTATCGTGATTTCGATAAAGCGGAGAAATGGAAGAAAACGCGCTGGATGGAAATCGAAGGGCGTCGCATTTTGATTACCATGATGGTATGTACAAAGCGGGGTGTCAGCCAGTCCTTGTATTTGAAAGCAAACGTACAATGCGTAAATATTGTCTTAAAAAGTAAATCGTATCAGTTATGCGAGGCCTAGTGTTTATGTTATATAATGCATATTATTTGTGTTAATGATAATTATATCGATGTGATACGATGACATGTCTACGATTCCACCATATAATTTCTTTGTCGACGCTGCACGGTGAATTAGGACCGGCACTTTTTCTAGAATCGGCCCAAACTCAATTTCGCCACTATTAACATACAATACGTATACTAACCATGCACAGTGCATGTTTATCTGTAGAACGTGTAAATTATTAAACATGTTGCGCATAAAACACATTTGAACACCTGCTCAAATTCGCGTATTTATCGAACTGTCAGCGCCATCTAATATATAGCAATGACTTGGACGATAATATAATAAGCAACGTACTGAAATTTTCGGATGACACAAACGTGTTTAGAAAGGTTATAAATGATGGTGATAAACAACATGTACACAAACGATCTAGATAAATTAGTTAAATGATCTAAGAAATGGCAGATGTTATTACATTTTGGGAAATGTAAATGTCTACAAACAGGACACGGGAACTTGGATGTAAACTATAAAATTGGAGACACTGTTCTAGGTACTACCATAAAAGAAAAGGACTTAGGAATAACAATAAGTGCTGATATGAAAATTTCAGAGCAGAGTGGTATTGCAGCTTCAAAGGGTAATCAAATTATTGGGTTGATTAGGAGAAATATAACATATAAAAAGAGCTAATTATCCCACTGCATAAAGCAATAGTGAGGCATAATTTAGAATATTGTATACAAGCTTGGAGATCATATCGTAAGAAGGATATAGATACACTTGAACGCATACAGAAGAACTAAAATTATTCAAGAACTGAGAGACCTTAGTTATGAAGAACGCCTAAAATAATGTGGTTTAACAACCCTACAGACGGACAAGGAGGTCAAAGGGAGATCACATTGAAGTTTCTTAAATATTGAATGGGTATGAAAATAGTGACAGAAATATTTTTTTCTCACTCATGAAAGATAGTAGAACTTGATAACATGCGGTAACATTAATAAAGGATCAGTGTATGTTGTATGTCAGGAAGTACTCGTTCTCACAGAGGACAATAAATGAATGGAACAAGTTATCTACATATTGTGTAACTGCTAGCAACTTGAATGTGTTTAAAAACAATGTTGACACATATATCAGGAGGGTGGGTTACACATAGATAAAAATTTTTTGGACTCTTGATAGGTCAATGGCTTCCTTGTCCACTTGCCATCTGACAACCAGTTGTCATGAAATCATGCAGTATATCGATTATGTGTGATGATTATTTGGACACAACTCAAAGTTGTGACGTCTCATGACTTCGTGTCGTAACCAAAAGTCGAACGTCCAGGCCAATCACTGGGGATGGACGAAATCACAACTACCGCCTATTGTTTACAGACGCCAGTTGCTTGCTGCAAGATGGAAGGGAAGTTCCCAAGCAGCGTCCCGAAAGACAAGAACTGCACCATTGTTCCCACTGACGAAAACAACAACTGGAACACAGTAAGTGGGACAGCTCAGGGAAACAGATTGTCATACCCCCGGACAACGTTTGTCGCCCCCCCCCTCGTGAAAGCCGCTCCGGGTGCCATATTCGCTCCCGAAACATAACGGTGAAACTTTTTTAATGTGGTTCATTTTATTAAAATTTGGGCGGTCAAGATGAATAGATATAAAAAAATTATAGTTAATATCGTTATAACATTATGTAAAACGAGTGTATAACGAGTGTTATTTCTTAACTGATGTTAATAGTTCGGGGTTTCATATAATTGAAATTTCCAATTCTCTTACTTTATTTGTGATCTCAGTGAATCTAAAAATGTTTAATTAACAATGACGTACTTCGTGTTTTAATCGTTGTTGTAGAATATCTACCGTTAGAAACTGTTTAAAACGCAAATTTGACGGACAAATGTGATGATTTATTTGTCTGCCTTTTATTGCCGTAAAGCGGTTTCTATATATGTCGTAAAACTGGCATATTTTATATTATCGCAAAATCGTGCGTTTTATTACAATATTAAGACATGAAGTGTCACGATATCATTTTTAGCCAACAATATATGTTAAAAATACAATTAATTCATAAAACAGTCGTTCAGTTAGCCAATGCAAATCAAATCGTTGTACATTCCCTTTTAACGAACGGATGTCACCAGTGATCTGATTCCAGTTGCATGTGTTTGACGAGAGTTTTTTTACGACAGGGCTGCAATGACAAGGTGACCGAAGCTCTTGATAAGTACCGCATGCATGCTATCGGAGGCTGTGCCGGGATCATGATCTTCCAGGTACGGCAGCTTTAAGGCCCGTTCACACGAGCGATTATTTGTCCCATTAAAATTGGTTGAAAGCAATAAGAAATGATGCGTCGAATTGGTCGGACGAAACAATGTTGTCCGACCAATCGGACAAGTAATCGCTCGTGTGAACGGGCCTTTAGTGTTTGTGCAAACTCACAAAATGACCCCCCTCTACTGCCAATATTGTGGTGTCTGGATTTCTTTAAAAATATTTATGTTGTTTGTAGAACTAAAGTGACATGCGTGTCTCTCAGTCGCAGCCAAATTGTTTCACTATTTTCTATTTTTATATTCCTACGTTCTGAATCTTTACGTTCTGAATTCTTTCACCGAAGCAGGACTTCCAGTCGATACACGGTTTGCAACCAATCACCATGTGCCTACTCCTCTCTCTCTCTCTCTCTCTCTCTCTCTCTCTCTCTCTTCTCTCTCTCTCTCTCTCTCTCTCTCTCTCTCTCTTCTCTCTCTTCTCTCTCTCTCTCTCTCTCCCTCCACTCTCTCTCTCCCTCCCTCCCTCCCTTCTTCCCTCCCTCTCTCCCTCCCTCCCCCACTCCCCCCTCTCTCTCCATCCCTCCCTCCCTCTATTTCTCTCTCCCTGCTCTCTCTCTCTTCTCTCTCTCTCTCTCTCTCTCCCTCCACTCCCTCCCTCCCTCCCTCCCTCCCTCCCTCCCTCCCTCCCTCCCTCCCTCCCTCCCTCCCCTCCCTCCCTTCCCTCCCTTCCTCCCTTATATCTCTCTCTCTCTCTCTCTCTCTCTCTCTCTCTCTCTCTCTATATATATATATATATATATATATATATATATATATATATATATATATATATATATATATATATATATATATATCTTCATCTTCCTTTCCAACTCCCTCTCCCATATGCGACGATTAATGAACACAGTGAATATTGCACACCTTCATCATAACCAGAACGCAATATGTTTCTTATGAAACAAGCCAACGATGTAAAGTTTGCATGAATTGTTTGTCCCTGCAGTTGCTGTGTTTCATCATGGCTGTCTACATCATCAAGAATGTGGAAGTTTCGCCGGAGAAGGCGTAGTATCGCGGCTTGCACTGGCGACTCGAGGCGCTCGACCAACGTCCACTGATTGACTCGAGTTCGGCCGACTGAAGTTTGATGTATAGACGATGCACTGACTTTTTGCATGACACTTTGGTGTTAAGATTCCCTCCTCAGTTGATTCAGCCAATCGCGAGTCATATTCTTTGATGTTAAAAATGTGTAGTATGGGAATAGTTTAAGTAAAACGCGCAGTCGGTTTAATAAAGGCTCGCGTACTTTTGTTAAAATCAACGAAATAATTGACCTGGATCGAGTAACTCGCGAAAGTGTGACTAACCCTAATATATAGTAGAATATAAAGGCGGAACACTTTTGCCATTTTCCGCCGAATTTTTAACGGATCCAGTAAAACAATTTTACAAACGAGCTAACATGTCGTAGTGAATACAAATTATGTTAAGTTTTTCGCGAAATGAATCTGAAACGTGACCAGCGAATTGAATTGAAGGGACCGTTAGCGTGCAACGGAATATGCTCTACATGTGCAGTTATATTTGTATGTGGTGATCGTACAGAAAGCCCTCTGTCAATGTGTGTGTGTGTGTGTGTGTGTGTGTGTGCGTGCGTGCGTGCGTGCGTGCGTGCGTGCGTGCGTGCGTGCGTGCGTGCGTGCGTGCGTGCGTGCGTGCGTGCGTGAGAGAGTGAGCGAGTGAGTGAGTCAGTGAGTGAGTCAGTCAGTGAGTGAGTCAGTGAGTGAGTCAGTGAGTCAGTGAGTGAGTCAGTGAGTGAGTGCGTGCGTGCGTGCGTGCGTGCGTGCGTGCGTGCGTGTGTACGTGTACGCGCATCTCATTATAATGTAATAATGTTTGTTTATATGCAAATCGCAGTTTATATATATATATATATATATATATATATATATATATATATATATATATATATATATATATATATATATATATATATACCACGTATTACCAACAGCATATGCTAGGTTTTCATAAAGTACATTTTTAGCACTGTGTGTACCAGTGACAATATATTATACTATTATTTCATAAATAAGTTAACAACTTGTATGAATTACCTTACCTTAGGTCGATCAACTTTCAAGATACTTTGTTATGACAATATTGCATCGTTATGTATGAGCTACCTACATATACAGCTACATTGTTTGAAGCTACGGCATGTTTGTCTAGACTAAAACTACAAATCGTGTTATATGTCGCACGTTTCTTGTCACCTGTTTATATTATAACGTCGTGTGTAAGATGGCGACGACAAGATGGCGACGACACTAAAATCACAGCGCTTTGTCAAAATCTAGACAAAATGATTTCACTCATGCACTCAAAATCGGGTTGAAACAAAGACATAGGTCGTTGCTGATTATATGATATATATTCTTGAGATTGACATGGTGTTGGAATAAAGTTGCAGTGATATGTCGATACGTGTTAAAAAAAGTGGTTATTACCGTACGAACTGGTGCAGAACCCGGTAGCGCAGTGGTAAAGCACTGGACAATGGCTAGCAACCATTAGAAGCTTGTCCAACTTCATTCAATGTTCGGTGTTTCACTCACTCGTAAACACGACTACTTGGCCCGTTTCGCTACGGGGCAACGTAATTATTAATACGGCTAATTAAGGCTACCCGGAATAACCAGTGGCGCCTCTGGTGCATAACTTAACACTAATATACAGGTGAAATCGCTCGAGGTTGTACTCCATTTTGATTCGGATTTCAATAAAATTTACGGAAAATCTTTATATAGCCTCATTATTTACTTGTATGCGTCACAAAACCATACAACATTCATATCAGACAAGAAAATAATAACATTTGATGCTTTGAAATAATCGTTTATTGTTAGTCAGTGATTTAGTTCATTGTAGCGCACAGTAGATGGCGCACTCAACCGGAAGTCGACCGATTGGCCAATGAAAGCGCACCTGTTCAAAACTTCCCAATTTGATCACATTTCAAGATGTCGCCTCCAGCGAAAATGCGAAAATGCGCTGGAAAGTTCCAAAACGAGTGGTTGGAGAAGTTTGGCGGAATGATTGTGCCAAGCACAACAGGCGAACAGTATGCTAGCTGCAGTTTGTGTTCACGTGATGTGAAAGTAGCTGCCTCAGGCCGGTATGACGTAAATGAACATATCAAGTCGAACCTCCACAATGCCAATCTTAAAAAGCACGAGGAAGGGGCAACCGTGAGAGCGTTTTTCAAGCCGCAGGCGAACTGTAGCGACGCTGCTAACGTGGTGACCCAAACGGAGGTGATGTTTGACTACTTTGTCGCCGAGCATAGATTCCGGCGACAATCGGAGACCACTTCACCGATTTGGCTGGGGAAGTTATGCCTCAGTTAGACTTCCTGAATGTAGGGCATAGAAAGTTTGGATATAGGACGTTTTCATGCGAAAATTCATACGCTCTGACATAAGTGCATTTGTGCAGGGACATTACCCAGTTTGCTGGTGGAAGCTGCTGAGAGTGAAATGGTGGATTTTGAGATAATTTTAATAGGCGGAAGGATATTTGTAATTTTTTGGCCACTAGACACGTGTGCGTCGTAATTCATACCAATATTGGTAAACTTTGAGGGGTATCGCACATACAGGCATATTACGAGAATTAGAAATGTATAATTTTGACAAAACTCGAACTGCATGGCAGTTGGATGATGGTAGTTGCTGGTTGAAACTTTTAGAATTTTTGACGGTCACGTTTTCTTATAATTATGCAAAACGTTAACATGGCCACCAATGGGAAATGTAACTGTATCCTGAACCTAAGGGCTATGTTCCCGACAGCTGCATCGCCAGGCGTTTGATGGCGTGTTGGCGCCGCCCCCCCCGCCTTTCACACAGCAACGCAGATGAGGAGAGGCTGTTTTCCATCTTGCGGAAAATACATACGCCACAGCTTGAATGCGGACACCATACTGCATATCTTCAATGTAAACTGAACATTGACAGCTCCTGCCATCAGTTCTGTTTGCCGAACAAATGTGTATAAGTCGTTAATTAAAACTCCCTCCTTAAATGATTTGACCCATCGCGAATCAAGTTCGCTGTGTCAAGTCTAAGTAATATATACAGTCGGCTTAATAAAAGACTGCAGACTTCTGTTCAGATCATCGAAACAATTTACTATTATCGTTAGATCGGGAAATTCGCGAAACTGCGAAGCTATAGATATATTGCCGAGGAACATAACATGTTCGCGCAACGAGTGAATTAATCAAATTAATGAGAGACCTCTGACATGGAACAGTAATCGATTCTAAAAATATTGTCCGGCGATCCGCTATGTTGTGCCAGTAGACATTGTTTTAACTGAATTGTACACATTGTTTTAACTGAATCGTACACATTGTAGTACGAATAAATATATTATTTTACTACTGACTCGTGATCGAGGTAACACTGATTGATTAAGGCGCAGTCGAGTGTTCGGAATCAACAGTTGCCTTGCCTTTGATAAATGTTGGCAATACAGATAACCGACAGCCATATGCAGATATTCGTGGTGTCCGCAAAATTGCACAGAACTGTTTGGTGTTTCGACTGTTCCTCGGCATTCTATCGTACAATAATTTTTGACGAATCTTACTAGTGCAAACAATCCTGCTGCATATACCTCAGGAACTTCAGATGCTGTGGTGCCACAACCCCCATATACATCTTCCAACAAGACCTCACTGAACTCGTGATACCACAAGACCTCACTGAACTCTTGATACCACAAGACCTCACTGAACTCGTGATACCACAAGACCTCACTGAACTCGTGATACCACAAGGCCTCACTGAACTCGTGACACCACAAGACCTCACTGAACTCGTGATACCACAAGACCTCACTGAACTCGTGATACCACAAGGCCTCACTGAACTCGTGATACCACAAGACCTCACTGAACTCGTGATACCACAAGACCTCACTGAACTCGTGATACCACAAGACCTCACTGAACTCGTGACACCACAAGGCCTCACTGAACTCGTGACACCACAAGACCTCACTGAACTCGTGACACCACAAGGCCTCACTGAACTCGTGACACCACAAGACCTCACTGAACTCGTGATACCACAAGACCTCACTGAACTCTTGATACCACAAGACCTTACCTTTCGTATTTCACTTCTGCGCTAACAAATTACTTAATACACACGATGTCTAGGAAACTAGTCTAACATTTATTGCTTGACAAATCAAATACTACAGACGGCTTAAGGCATCTACAATTATGGAACAACAGGTTCAATCAATCGAATGTTTATAATATAGTAAATGTAATGCTCCTGTAGTAAATATAACATTTCTGTCCACATGAATCTCCATTCCTACTGCAGTGTCAAAGGAACGGAAAAGATAGCATTTCCTTGTAATGTACCGGGCAAAATGTTCTTGTAAATAAATATATTTCACCCTGCACCATGTGAAGCAATATTTCAGGCGACCTGGTACGTATTGACCAGACAAAACATCAATGCTCCATCCATGCACGGTACAGGCGCACAGAGACCGCCATATTGCGTCTGTGCGTGCAGGGTTCATAAGCAACGTTTCTCGAAGAGAACGCACTACGTTCTAGGACTGATGAATGCTACGTTTTGTTTCACCTTCAATACGTAGCGTATCTGCTTATACAATAAAGTTGGACAATTTAACAATTCTACAAATAACTATAATTAGCATGCAAGCGTTATCTACTTTCCACTAGCTCGACACGTGTTTGACAGGCGAATATCCGATCATGTGACTGGTTGGAGTGGCGATCACGTGACTGGCCTACTATAGTGGTCAATTGGTATCCGTTTATATAGGCATACATTATGTCTGAAACGGCGATTCGCTAAGATATAGCTGGCATATTCGTACGAATACAACACAAAAAGAGCTTTAACATACGGCGATTTAGACTCCTATTCTAATAAAAGATCTGAATGAGAACAATACGTTTGTCATGTCACATAACAGGCACAAATCTGACCATTTCGCATGGCATGTACATGTTCTTGTTGGTTCCCTGTTTCTCAGATAGGGTGCAACACCTAGCGAATTGACATGAACCAGCCGTTACGTTGGGGCATCACGAACTGGAGTCTCTGCGTTTAAAACAGGGGCCTATATGGTATTAAAGTCAATATAATTGTACAGTGCCTGTTACGTCTGTGAATTAGATAGATTTACGGCAACGCCACTTCTGCCGCCAACATTTATGTTTAACAAAGCAATATAATATAAGTTTCTCGACATAATAATATCACGTTATTACAACAACCAACACATCCTGTGTCTGCGAGACGCCATCTTGTGGTGCAGCGCGGCTTTTGCTGCCACCTCGAAAACGCCGTCGACGCCCTCTGCCGTCTTAGCCGAACACTCCACGTAAGTGTGTGCTCGAATCCTTGCCGCTAGGCGGACGCCGTCATGTGTGGTGACCGGCTCAAGATATCTCGCCTGCAATGCATATGAATCGGTTGATCTAATTTCTTGCCGATACCAATTAAGAATAGTTGCAGTGTATGTCTATGTTATTTATTGGTTATCCATAGAATATCGTTTCTGCGTGCCACTGGTGTATTTCGTATAGTATGTATCATATAATTAGGGCCGGAACGATACATCGCGATAAACACCGCATGCACAGTTCGGTACACGATACACAATATCCGTATTGCGTTGCAGTCCGATATGCGATAGCGGTAGGAAAACATTATTCGCGTCACCTTTGTGAAGCAATAAACGTTCAACGCGAACCACACCTGCCTGTGTATCGATAAAATAACGAAATATAACATGTAGTACGTTTCCCACATATATATCTATGTAATAATCTATGTAAAATGTTTACACTATTATTTTTGTTCAGTGCGCGCGTGCAGTTTGGACCTCGAGTGAGTGACGACGTGACGTCTGCTGTAGCGTTGCTTTGTCCATGTGATAAATAAACGTAGTGTATCGTTCCGTCCCTACATATAATAATCTTTAAGCTGCTGCCCTCTGGCGACCAGCGTGGTAAACATTGTATTTTCAATCATGCGTATGCGTTATGGTGTCCAAAATGAATGATATCATCCCTCTGCGGCAGTGTAGGTCTAGGCATATAGTCCTACGGTTAAACGAGAGTTCACGGTACTGATGACAATGTAGAATATCGTTACTAATAATGTAACACTGTTTGTCTTTGTTCGGCATGCAACTTGCACTTATCGAATACGTTCTGCATAGTAATTTGAAACTGATCACCAGTTAAATGGAAACAAAAGTCATGGTTTTGGCCATATGCACCTATACGAGTTACTAAAAAATAAACATTTGTAACTACAATTAAGAATATCGCGCAGTGGTTTACTAGGAAAACCTTGTTGAACACACAACATGTTAATGTCATGGGCCGCACCATACTTTCAGATGCCCCTATGCCACGGGTGTTGTGGTCTGACAATATTCGCTCACCAAATGAAAATATATTTGTAAACACGTAATTACCTTATGGTGGTTATGATCGCACGATTCTTGTGATTCCTCATTGATATCTTCATTCAAGAGTTCCGGTTCCAGTTATTAATGGTGCCTCTAATTTATTTTAAAAAATCGCCTGGTTCAACCAGAATTTGTCCAGGCGGTTTGAAGTGAATTTATGGATTTTGCCTGTACTACTGATTCAGGGAGGGTATTCCATGGCTCAGTCGCTCTGAGAAGGAAAGTATTGTTCTTATATTTGTATTTGATCCTTGGGTAACAAAATGTCAGCGAATGACCTCTATTCCCTATCTTAAAATATGCTTCATCCCATTTTAAAAGTATAGGTGCGGATTCATTGTCATAATATCATCTGTGTATAATTTAAAAAGCTTCAATAATGTCTCCTCCTAAACGTCTGTATGCTAGTGAGGGTTATTACAGTTTCTATTACAGTAGTGTGTTTTTTCTTGTATGGATATCATACTGCTATGTCTTGTATGGGTACCATACTGCTATGTCTTGTATGGGTACCATACTGCTATGTCTTGTATGCGTACCATACTGCTATGTCTTGCATGGGTATCATACTGCTATGTCTTATATGGGTATCATACTGCTATGTCTTGTATGCGTACCATACTGCTATGTCTTGTATGGGTATCATACTGCTATGTCTTGTATGGGTACCATACTGCTATGTCTTGTATGGGTATCATACTGCTATGTCTTGTATGGGTACCATACTGCTATGTCTTGTATGCGTACCATACTGCTATGTCTTGCATGGGTATCATACTGCTATGTCTTATATGGGTATCATACTGCTATGTCTTGTATGCGTACCATACTGCTATGTCTTGTATGGGTATCATACTGTTATGTCTTGTATGCGTACCATACTGCTATGTCTTGTATGGGTATCATACTGTTATGTCTTATATGGGTATCATACTGCTATGTCTTGTATGGGTACCATACTGCTATGTCTTGTATGGGTATCATACTGCTATGTCTTATATGGGTATCATACTGCTATGTCTTGTATGCGTACCATACTGCTATGTCTTGTATGGGTACCATACTGCTATGTCTTGTATGGGTACCATACTGCTATGTCTTGTATGGGTATCATACTGCTGTGGCGTAGTCAATATGCGTTCTTACCATTGTTTTATATAATAGCACAAATGCATCTCTGTGTCTACAGTCATGTTGCTTTCCAGTTGTGTCGAGCGGATACCTGGTGTTGCTTCGTCTCATAAAACATTCAATTGACCCAACATTATTTTACCAATGTTTGCATCTATCAGGATGGAACTTTTATAATCAGCTATCAATCCGCTGCTCTAAGATATTTCTGCAAATAAAACGTATCAGACGTCGCTATTTCTGGTAAGTCATTCATTGTTATTATTACAGTATGAGCTATTCCAGATGTCGCTTTGTGCCATTTGGATTATTTTCCATTCACAGCCACCGTTTGTTTTCTATCTGTGAAAAATGCTTCTATTGAATTTATTATTACCTTCCTAAAGTTGAAGCCATCCAATTTAGTGATTATCCTCTTATGTGGTACAGTGTCGAAAGCTTTTAAGAAATGCATGTAAATTACGTCTGTATAATTACCATTATCGAGTCCCTATGTCCAATTATATAAAACTTTAATAAGTTGGAGGACTGTTGAACATCCAGATATAAAATCATACTGTTGTGGACTAAACAGACCATTTTCCTTCATATATTCGATAATATTAACTAATGATCTTTTCCATGCATTTACATAATACAATCAAACTTGTATGGTTTGTACACTTGTAATATTAACTAATGATCCTTTCCATGTATTTACATAATACAATCAAACTTGTATGGTTTGTACACTTGTAATATTAACTAATGATCCTTTCCATGTATTTGCATAATACAATCAAACTTGTATGGTTTGTACATTTGTAATATAAACTAATGATCCTTCCCATGCATTTACATAATACAATCAAACTTGTATGGTTTGTACACTTGTAATATTAACTAGTGATCCTTCCCATGCATTTACATAATACAATCAAACTTGTATGGTTTGTACACTTGTAATATTAACTAATGATCCTTTCCATGCATTTACATAATTTGTATACTTAAATAATTTGTATACTTATAATACTTGTAAGACTGAATGATAATTGCTTGCTAATTACTTATCCCTTTTTACATATTGCTTATATTTCCCTTATTTCCAATCGTTTCGAATACTAGCTGTTTTTATCGACATTTCAGCTATTATCCGTAATGGGTGACAGATCGATTTCAATAATTCCACCAATAGCCTGACTATTTCATCTGGACCAGGGGATTTGCTTATATTTAGGTTTCCTACAACAATAATATTTGACTTTCAGTTATTGTTAACTCTTCCATCAATGTTTTAATCTTCACGCTAGTTGTAATTGGTGTTTCCCCGGTTTTTCGGTTGTAAATACGCTAGCGAAGTTCGTTGTAAGAATATTTCCTTTTCCCCTTCATCTGATGTTGTTTGGGATTTGGGATTTATTGGATCTACATTCTATTTTCCAATTCCTGGTTTGATTGTAGTTTTGTATTCATAGTATTGCCAGCAGTCGTTTGGACTCTTTTGCTTGATTTGTAATTAGCATTAACACTGGTTTGTAATTAGCATTAGCAAAATTCGTAATACTATGCTTGCCAATAAGATAGGGCCATGCTGTTTGCGTCCAAACTCAACTTATGGAACATACTTTGGCCTTTGTCTACTACTAAACTATTCAATGTCAGACATCGCAATGCATTTCATTGAAGAGCTTTCGATAGTTGCGCATAATACACGAGGCGCTTAATACGTAATTTTAGTCTAGGTTAGCGAGTTCTGAGAACTGCACAGTCGCTAATCGATCGCGCTGGTCAACATGTCAGCGCTCAGTTAAACGGAAATATTTGTTATTGTTGTTGTTTTTATTAATTATCTTAGCGACGTTACAATGCAAAGACAAAAGACGTACGACCGACCTGCAGATTTTTGATGGCGGCATTGTCATGACGGAGGTCTGTCTTCGTGCCGACTAGAACTACAGGCACCTTGGGGCAGAAGGCGTGGAGCTCGCCCGCCCACTTGTCGGTGACATTCTCAAAGCTGTCTGGGTTGTCGACGGCGAAGCAGAGCAGCAGGACATCGGTGTCCGGGTAGGAGAGAGGACGCAGGCGGTCGTAGTCCTCCTGGCCGGCCGTGTCCCACAGAGCCAGTTGCACCTTCGTGTCTCCAACCTGGATACATTGGCTGGTTGAGTGACATCACTCAAGAATGGGCCACCGTATATAACGCATGTCATGCATCTGGCCGCGTCGTGACGAAAACACACGTTGGAAACAGGGGGACTGTTGATATGTTGTTCAAAATTGCATTTAGCAGTTATCCTGGGAAAATTAATTTAGTACTACTTATTTCCGGATTCAGTCCTAATGTTCTTGGATTAACACTGACAGTGGCGGCGCCGGTGGTTGTGTTGGTTATTGTCGTTGTGGTTGTGGTGGTGAAGGTGGATGTGATGGATGTGGTGGTGATGGATGTAGTTGTGGTGGTTGTGGAGGCGGCGGCGGCGGCGGCGGCGGCGGCGGCGGCGGTGGCAATGGTGCGGTAGTGATGGTGACAGAGTGATTATGGGGGAAAAATCCCAATTCCTGTTGCTCGTTTGCAACGAAAACAAACGATTGGAAATTGTCTAATGTGGGGTTTGAAAACCTATGAAAACAAGTAATCAAAATGTCTATGTTTATCAAAAATTTACAGGAAACTAAAACTTACAATGTAGTAAATTTAGACAGTATTTGTTTTATATATGCAGATCTAATATAAACACTTTTTATGCATTGGTTAGTATATCATGCGTTTCGATATCGCTGTTGCTGTTGTTGTTGTTGTTGTTGTTGTTGTATGTGTTGTTGTTATTGTTGTGACATGACTGCAGGTGTTCTTGTCCTTACGTATGTACGCACGTACGCACGTACATACCTGCACACATGCATACGACGTTTAATGTAGAGTATTGATTTAGTACCAATCAGTGTTTATCTTGGAGTAATGGCATGATCAAACTCTATGTATGTAAACCGGATCGTGTCACGAAGCAGCTAAACTGAGCAGTAAACAAAGAAGACAACAAACTGGATATGATGCATACTTTAGTCTCTGCTCTTCGGTTAGCTACATTCTTGTCGATTAAGTGCACTTGAGCTACGACTTGAAACATCTCATAGCAGTTGACAGTGTATGATGGAGCAGGTTATTCAAATATTTGGACGACATCAATGAGATTGACCAAGTTTCGAGTGTAATATCGGAATAAGCCGTTGTTGCACCAGAAGTGCCAGTTTCCATTAGGTAAATAAAGACGTATCCTGCTTAACCATTGTTAGACCGTATCGCATAAATACGGTTTTTTTACCGTATAGCGTAATAATTCTTAGCTTCCACGAAAGCATTTCATTGTGTGTAAGCATCTTACTGATTCGGTACACAGGTAAACAATGCTAGATTGCACATCGAGTAGATTGCACAATGATCGCATGACAAAATGAGGCCGCGTTCAACACCACGACCAACATAAAAGCTGCGTCATCTCTGTCGCCATACTAACTATTAACAGTGCAATTAGGTTCATCGCACGTGTGTGTGTGTGTGTGTGTGTGTGTGTGTGTGTGTGTGTGTGTGTGTGTGTGTGTGTGTGTGTGTGTGTGTGTGTGTGTGTGTGTGTGTGTGTGTGTGTGTGTGTGTGTGTGTGTGTGTGTGTGTGTGTGTGTGTGTGTGTGTGTGTGTGTGTGTGTGTGTGTGTGTGTGTGTGTGTGTGTGTGTGTGTGTTCTCTCTCCCTCTCCCAGTATCACTTTCGCTCTCTCCCTCCCTCTCCCGCCCTCCCTCCCGCCCTCTCCAGTACCTGCAGCTCTGAGACGTAGTTCTCGAATATGGTCGGCACGTAGTACTCGGGGAACTCGCCACGACAGAAGACCATCAGCAGACTTGTCTTGCCACACTCTCCATCCCCCACCACGACCAGCTTCTTACAGACGTGTGGAGACCCGGCCTCGGCCGACGCCTCCAGCATGGCTCGCTTCCTCCGCGCACACACCTGGTCCACGGCCTCGTCTCACGGCCACTGACGGTGGCACGCACGTCGATGGGTAAGACAAGTCAACCTATGCCATTCGTTTGACGAGGACAACACAGCGAAAGCGACTCCGCCGTGTACCGTCGAGTGCTGCTGTTTACGGAGTCGCGCGATCACGATCAATGACGTCATCGACGCTTCAGACGTCGTCACAACGGGTTCGGACAGACAGGTATGTCGCAGTGCTCTCAGTGTGTCTGTTTGTGTGTGTGCGTGCGTTCGGGGGGGGGGGGGTGCGTACGCGCGCACGTACCGAACATCAAAATAGGATTATAAAAGGGGTTTATCATCGGACGCCGAAAAAACGTGGAATCGATGTACATAGTACGAGGGTCGTCAAAGCTCCATAATGCAAAAAGTAAGTTCCCTCTTGACAACAAAATGTGTTATTTTGGATTGTTTTGGTTGTGATTTATGTCAGGTCGTCTGAAATATCATAGCATTGTGTTTGACGTACGTGGTGTAACAGTGAAAAAAGATGTTTGTTTTTCAGCAAAACCGGGTATTCATTCCGGAACGTCCATTCCATTTTCGCATTATTAATTATTCCTCATTTATTTTACCCATCCATCGGAGGCGACATGTGTTTCCAGTTTGTATGAACGTTGAGCAGCAATATCTGACAGGTCCTTATTCCGTGTAATTTGGAGAGAAATCGCCTACAGATTGCCAATTAGTGTTTTCTTATTCGCTAGATAGCAACACCTACGCAGACACTTGTTGACACATCGATGTTGTTGCCGTTACAATGTTGTTGTCGTTACACGTTCTACACACGTGATATTCTTTTTTAACTGTATATTTTATTCCCTCCACAACATGCATTTCATTGTACATCATTGTGCGTCATTATACAGCATTGTACATCATTGTACAAACTATTACTGCGTAGATTAATATGATATGCGTAACAAACGAAGTGGGACGCCTTGGGAAGCTGTGTAGATATAATGTCATGTGCTTGTTTACCCGTCATACATTGCACTGCGGCGATGTAAGCCGTTCAAGAGGTTGGCGAAACCTACACTAGGGCCTATTAGTCGTAACATGGATGACGTCATAAATGCCAAACAAAGCAAACCATTTAAAGATATACTCTTATGTGACATATACGTAATTCACTATGACATAATTAACGTATAAATAACAATTAATACACCAGTGCCACATAATACCACATGTGACATTAATTTTGTGATATTTGGCAGCATCATTTTCCCTCAACCAAAGACGTCTTCCAACGAGAAGTCTTCTTTGAATGAATTTACGTCTCCGTCGATATTTTGTCTTCCACAATTTATTAGACAAGGAAGATATGTGTAGAGCTATTCCCAGGCAAAATGTATATATTATGATATTGCTAACATTGTGTCATTGTATCGGATCAACAAGTCGTGAAAAAGTTTCTGGCTGTAGCAGTTTGGATGGACAGCACGAATTTGCATAATATTATCGACGGCCAGTCGTGAAAATAAGACAATATTATGACGGTAGAAAACAAAGTGTTTACAACTGAAATAACAGTGATATTCTTTCAGCACGTTGCTATAATACAAGTATAGCAGCTTCAGTTCAACAAAGATATATGTAGAAAAAGTTGGGTGACTCGACATTAATGTGCGCCCCTCAACGTGTACGAAAGGCCATGCATATCAGATTCACAACACCCAATCTGTTCGCAACGATACATTCAGGAGGGCTATGCAGGCGATTGCAGAGTTGGCAGTTTGAGTTTCAAAGTGAGCAGAATGACCGGCAGCGTTCATAGAACGGCACAAACATGTCTGCTTACCACCGCACATGAGAATACGACTGAGTTTAGTCGGTCCAGGGATGGGTGCATTCCTATTAAAAATGCCAGCGAAATATCATCAGTGGCTATGTTACGACTCAATGCCGAGTGCCTGAAGTAGGTCAAGCTTGATTTGCTTCGAGACGCCTTTCACCGTGTCTAATGGCGTCGCGCCGTGTTTGTTCTTACAGTCGACCGACAGACCGCGCTGCACGAGGTTCAACAGAAAGGAGGAGCGGGCGTTGCGCATGCGCACGGCTTTATGTAGCGCCGTCTCTCCGTCGTTGTCCGCCACGGCGACAGTGGCGCCCTGGTCGAGGAGTATCGACGCCGCCTCAATGTTCGAGTGGATCAGCGCTACGAGCAGTGGCGACTCACCGCGGCTGTTCTGCAAGTTCATGTCAGCCTCGTCAGCAATGAGCAGTTCGAGAACGTCAGTCTCTTTACTGGCCGCCGCTAGGTGGAGCGACGAGTCACCGGCTTTGTTCGTCGCGTCGATATCGGCACCGCTCGTCAACAAGACGTTCACGTGATCGTAGCTACCCGATTTAACCGCCAGATGGAGTGCCGTGTTGCAGTCGCAATCGCGTGCGTCCAGTTCGCCGCCTGATGACACTAGCAGCTTCGTCACTTCCGAATTTGGGTTCTCGATGCTGGCGTGAAGCGGAGTGCGACCGCTGCGATTACTGACGTTGACGTCAGCACCCAGTCTGAGCAACGTACTGACCACGTGGAGGGGCGACATTGCTGCCGCGATGTGTAACGGAGCCTCGTTTTCGCTGTCGGTGACGTTGACTTTGACGTCACTCATGAGTAGCAACTCAACGATCTCCAGACTCTGGTCGTGTAGACCCTGGTGGAGCGGCGATCCGCCGTCGGTCCGTTGTTGGTCCGGGTTCGCCCCGTGAGCGATGAGCAAGTCGAGCGTATCGACGTTACCGGAAGTGACGGCGTGGTAGACCGCCGATTGGCCGTCGGCGTCTTGTCGCTCCGCGCAGGCGCCGTGTTCGATCAGCAGCGCCGCCATCTTGCTGAATCCTCCCGCGCAGGCGTAGTGTAGAGGCGTCCGTTCGTGCTTGTCAGTCAAATCTATTGAACAGTTGTGTGAGATCAACAGTTTTGCCAGCGAAACAAGACCTGATACTGCCAAGTAGTGCAACGCCGTCCTGCGGTCTTTGTTCTGCAGGTTGACGGCTGACGACAACACCATCAGCTCGCACTTCGCCTCCAAGTCCCACGTGTCGGCGGGACTTGCCACGGCCAGCATCAGCGGCGTGAAGCCGTCTCTGTCCTGAGCGCTGACGTCACTCCCGTTCTCGATCAGCGGCCGTACGGCGTTGGCCGAGTTGTGTAACACGGCAGTGTGGAGCGGCGTACGGCCGCGCAGATTGACCTGATTCAGCGGAGCGCCGCTAGAGATCAGCCGCTCTATGACGTCATCGTCGCGACAGTGTTCACACGCGTCATGCAGCGGGGTGCTACCCTCGCTGTCACGTGTCTCCGAACTCGCGCCGGCGTCCACTATCAGTCGCACTACGTCCCAGTGCTGCCCCCTGACGGCCAGGTGCAAGGCGCTTCGTCCGTCCGTGTCACGCTCGCTCAGTTTCGTCTCTTGAGCGATCAGTACGCGGACCATATCGACGTCGCCGGTGTGCGCGAACGTCAGCAGCGGGTAGGCATCGGTGCCGCCCAGGACGGCCCCGTTCTCCAACAGGAGGCGCAGAATGTCGGCGTTACGTGACGCCGCCGCCATTGCTGTTGCCGACTGACCAGTGACGTCACGGGCATTGATGGTGACACCGGAAGACAGCAACAGCTTTGTTGTCTCCAGGTCGTCGTTCGCGACGGCCATGTGTAGCGCCGTCGTGCCTGTCTTATCGCCCACGTTGAGATTCACGTCAGCCTGCGCTATCAGAAAGCGCGCCAGCTCGCCGTGTTTACTGGCGAGCGCCACATGAAGGATCGACCGGCCGTCGCTATTGAGAAGATCCCTCGATGCGCCCGCTTCCATCAGTGCGCACACTTTAGTCCAACTTCCGCTTGCGCATGCGCGGAAGATCGCCGTCTCGCGGCGTTTGTTTCGACAGTCGACGACTGCGCCGTTGTCGATCACCATTATCATCTGCTCGCAACTGATGTCACCGACACTGGCGTATTCGTGCAGGACGGTGTCGCCATCAGCATTTTCCAGATCGAGTCTGGCGCGTTTCGACAGCAGGTACTCCAGTACGTGACGGTTTCTCGCACGGAACACGCATGACTCGCCCCGTTTGTTGACGTCGTTTACTCCGCCCCCGCACTCCACGAGACGTGTCAACAGTCCCACGTGACCCACAGCAGTCGCCAGATGGAGCACTGTGTCGCCGCTGGTATTCGCCATGCTGACGTCAGAGCCCCCTCGTAGCAAGGAGTCGACAGAACCGAAAGTGAAAGTGTCCATGTCCTGGCTGTCATCGGGTTCTTCCCCTCTCCGGATTAATTGTTGCTGCTTTTGTTTCTCGAATGCTGAAACAGAAAAGTAGAGCATCCTCGTATTAATAATTATTTCTGTAAACATAAACACTTGGTGGATACTCCGGACAATATTTGTATGCTTAAGGTACAAAATCTTTTAATTTTTATGATAAAACCATAAATTATATCTACCCTAATATCTCGACCGTCCGAGTTTTGTTTTAATGAACCACACTGTTTTCATGTATAGTTTGACCGTTATCTGTTTAGTTTGAATGTTTCGACTCGAATATTGTGTTTACGTTGCATGCGGAACACCAAGATCAATATTCATAAACATATACTATATATAAGAAGATCAATATTCATAAACATATACTATAAACATATACTATATATATAACAAGATCAATATTCATAAACATATACTATATATAACAAGATCAATATTCAGAAACATAAATTTATACTATATATAACAAGATCTTATTATAGAAGCGACCTTTAAATCACTAGGCAACGCAGCCACTGATCCAACTGTAAACAATACAACTAGATATGTATATCACGTAAACTACGTTTCGCCGAAAAACACGAGTTGCAATCAGATACGGGCATATTCGTAGTGTCGTGTATAAAATAATATAGTAGTTCACGACACATGCTCAGTGCATTTGTAATTCGAAACATTGAAGTGAGCCATAGTTGCTGATTCCAATGATTGCGTCGTAACGTATCTAACTGGTAGGTTGGGATAAAATTTAAATGTACGATTGTAGGGATAAAACCACAGGGGGGACCCATCGGGGGTGATAGCAATAATTATTATATATCACCACAGGTTAACGAGGATAGAGGAGAGCTCGTGTTGTCATAAGCAACTTAACCCTAGAGAAGTTGGATATGTTATGAGAAATGGTGTATACCAAACTAGCAAGATACGGATTGTTTTCTGTGTAAAGCGGTCACTATGTCAACGGTAAAGATCAGTTCTCTGTATCCGGCCCGAAATCTACTCATTCGTGTATATTAACCACTGTATGTAGCCAGGTACTCAGTTATACAGCCGAGTGAACTGAAGCAATGTGGAATGAACCAAATTGCCCACGCTTCGAAACGGCAGCAAGAGGATTGGAATCCTGTTACTCTAGACAGCAGCAATGTAAATAGTGTTTGTTTGTCTACGACATGATATGTTTGATGGCCAACAGTATTTACGTCATAGTAAACAACACAAAAGAGTGTAGCATTCGAAACACTCTTTGAGTCGACACTGAATACGGTTGCACAATGACATCGACAGATGGGACTAAGTGAAAGAACCGCTTCCGTTGGCGTTGAGATCGCTCTCGGGTTTCTGACCCAGGTGCCGCATGAGTGTTCTCCAAACTCGGGCGTGTCTGTCTGTCGTGTTTACTACATCTGCCGCTCCCAGGCCTAGGACATTCGCGCCAAGGATAGATGGTTCAACTCAAGGTGCTCTATTTCTGCACTCACGGCTTGTGAGTCGTGATCTATGGTGATGTGCGGGGATACGTGATGCATGTGTGTGCGTGCGTGCGTGCGTGCGTGCGTGCGTCCGTGCGTAAGTACGTACCCACCGACCCACCGACCCACACGCACGCACGCACACACGCACATACGCACACACACATAGAATATGCAAAGGTTGAAACATTACACCATAGTGAAGTTCGGGCTATTGGTGAACCGTCCTGTGCAAGGTTGCCCTCAGCTAGAGGAGAGTGGAATCTGTGAGTGTTTAGTATCTTGTAAACGTGCACGGTGCCCCTTATTATTGCTTATTATAACCGGTGAGGTACATTATAATATTATGTGGTAAGCACATTAATATCGAAAAATCGATCATAAAACGTCAGTGCGCTACACTTTCCAAAATAATCGTGCAATAGTAAAGGGCAAGCAATCACCGGTCGATTTGACAAAAGTGCCTTTTGTGTTCGTAATCGTTCGTAACGCCGTTCGTGTTTCAGTCATTATTCCAATTTATGAATTCTTTCAGCGATATTTTGATCGGCAGATGGCGCCACAATCGCATGACGAAAACGATTCTATTTCATACGAATAGATGTGAACTGTGGAATTATAAGTGCTTTGTGAGACGCGTGAAACTGGCTACAGATACAAACCTTTTGCACTGTAGTTGCTGACGGCGACATGCAGGGCTGTGTTCCCGCAGCAGTCCTGCCGTTCCACGCTGCTCCCGTAGCTGAGCAAGACGTCCGTAGTTGAGACATGGCCGGCGACTTGCGCACGATGTAGGGGCAGCTGACCATCGGCGTCTGTAGCGTTCGGGCTGGCATGCCGCTTCAATAGCAGCAGCGCCATCGTGCGGTGGCCATGTTCGGCCGCCAGATGGAGCGGCGTGCGCATTCGCGCGTCGGTGCAGTCGACGGACGCACCTTTGACGACAAGAATTTTGGCGACGTCCGCGTAACCGTATCTCGCCGCAAGATGGAGCGGCGTCTGACCGGAACGACTGCGAGCGTTCACGCATGCGCCGTTGGCGGCGAGGTAGCTGACTAGCGGCGTTGAGCCGACAGCAGCCGCCATATGTAGGGCTGTGTAACCGTTCAGCTTCGTCGGTGCGTTTACGTCGATCCTCGCGTCAGAGTTGAGCAGCGTTTCTAGGATGTTCGTGGAACCGACCAACGCGGCCCGATGCACGGCTGACTGTGGTATCCGGTTGAGTTCGTGGTCTTTGTCCAAAGGCTCAATCTGGCAGCATAAAACACGCCGCGCGGTCATTTCATTACGCAACAAACAGAATGTGGTCTGTACGATGTGTTACGCCGAAAATTAAATAAAAACATGACTAAATATCCAACTGCACAGTAACATTAACTAGTGATATATCAGGAATTTCACGGAGAGAGTGGGGGGAGAGAGGGAGAGGGAGAGGGAGGGAGAGGGAGAGGGAGAGAGAGGAAGAGGGAGAGGGGAGGGAGAGGGGGAGAGCGAGAGAGAGAGGAGAGGGAGATGGAGAGGGAGAGGGAGAGGGAGAGCGAGAGGGAGAGGGAGAGGGAGAGGGAGAGGGAGGGAGGGAGGGAGGGAGGGAGGGAGGGAGGGAGGGAGGGAGGGAGGGAGGGAGGGAGGGAGGGAGGGAGGGAGGGAGGGAGGGAGAGAGAGAGAGAGAGAGAGAGAGAGAGAGAGAGAGAGAGAGAGAGAGAGAGAGAGAGAGATAGAGAGACTGTGAGAGCACCAGGACCATTCCCACGCGTCATGTGACTTACCGAGGACAGCCAGTATTTTCTTTGGCTTTATAGGTTGTGTTGCATGCATTAATGGCAACTAATAAACTAGTAAAATGTATACAACGTCGCCATTCACGACGTTCTGCGCACCTGGATCTCAGACGTGCACAAAAGGAGGGTAGGAGTGCCATCCTCGCAGAAATCCTCCAGCAGTTCCCGTACCGCCTCCTCGCTCCCCTCCAGAATGTCCTCGTGCAGCGCGAGGAGATCTTGTTCCGTGACGTCATCCCCGTCCGCCATCTTGTTCGCGACAACGCTGCAAACAGGGCAACGAACCATGCAGTTCATATGTGGGAGCACCGCTTACGAATGCGAAAGTTGACAATTATGTTTGATTTGGTTGGTATCGAATAAATACGTTTAATTGTCACTTCGCTGTTCGCAAAGAAACAGAAACATACCGAAGCTGTACTGGCTTTACTTTGCCCTTAGACAAAGTGATATGGATAAGGGTCGGTTCTTTATTCATTTCGCAATCGTTGGAATCGTAAATTGAAATAACGTCCGCCGTAAGTTTACATCGCAGCTGCAATTAGTAAGTGAATTGCAATTAATTTAGATTATTTCATAATAATACAGCATCTTTTTAATTTTAGAAGCAACATTAAGGCAACGACATCAATATTGCTGTGACCGTCTTGACACATCAACACTCTTGCTGCTTGTAGGGAACGAGTCAGTGTTGATGACGGTGCAATACTGCGCCGTTGTTTACAATGTACAAATAGTGGCCGTTAGAAGACTGCTTATATGTACTGCTTACCACCGGGTGACAGCAGATAACAAACTCTGATAAAACATATCAACTGTTTTGATGAAACGCACCAATTTCTTTGATATCTTTTATCAAAGAACATTGACAACAGAAAAAACGTTATCGATGAAAGAGGTGTGTCCCCCCCCCCGAGGCATAACCACGAGTGCATATCTATACAACGGAGAAATACACTGCTGCTGTAGTCAATATACGAAGATCTTTCATTCGAAGCGACAACAAGACCAACAACCTCCAACATAAGAAGGAAACTGTCTTATTATCGCGCTTCACTTCATCCCTTGAGCGGGACGGTGCCATTTCCACTGAAAGACTACGTTTCTTAATCGCACCTCTTACAAACCTTCAGGTTATATATAAAATATTTACACTTGGTTGAATGTACCGACGAAACCACCCACGTAAGTGTCAACTCTAACTCCAGCAAGCAACTTCCTACTGACGTAAACGCGTAGCAAATGAGGATCGGACTTCGATTACGGCTGGCGTCGGCTGGTGTCGGTGCGTGATACCATCTGGGCGACTCCTACCGTCTTTTCGGAAATACGCAGCAAAGTTCGTCTGAGAACATTTGTAAATAGCCGGGGCGTGGCCGGAGGCGGTAACTGTTCCGACTATACACGGGCGCGCGACCACCTGTGAAGCCAGGAAGCGTCGGATTCTGATATAGTTAAATTGATGTAACGCATGCGTGGTCGGGTGACAGCAGCACCTCCACATATATCGGTGTGGATATACTCGAACGTCCCAGTAGGGAAGCTTGTCCAATGGAGCAAAAATCAACTTTCTTATGTGGCAGTTCCGATGCAGATCTGCGTTGGGCTAATAAAAAATAAAAAACTTTCACGCACTAACCTCGTTAGATAGATATGCATGTATGTATGTATGTATGTATGTATTTATGTAGTATGTATGTATGTATGCATGTATATGTATGTATGCATGTATGTATGTATGTGTGTGTGTGTATATATATATATATATATATGTTTATATATATATATATATATATATATATATATATATATATATATATATATATATATATATATATATATGTTTATATATATATATATATATATATATGATATATATATATAGAGAGATATATATATATATATAAAGGGGAGAGAGAGAGAGAGAAGGGGGAGAGAGAGAGAGAGAGAGAGAGAGAGAGAGAGAGAGAGAGAGAGAGAGAGAGAGGGGAGAGAGAGAGAGAAGGGGAGGAGGGGGAGAGAGAGAGAGAGAGAGAGAGAGAGAGAGAGAGAGAGAGAGAGAGAGAGAGAGAGAGAGAGAGAGAGGGAGAGAGAGAGAGAGAGAGAGAGAGAGAGAGAGAGAGAGAGAGAGAGAGAGAGAGAGAGAGAGAGAGAGAGAGAGAGAGAGAGAGAGAGAGAGAGAGAGAGAGAGAGAGAGAGACAGAGAGAGAGAGAGAGATAGAGAGAGAGAGAGAGAGGGGAGGAGAGAGAGAGAGAGAGAGAGAGAGAGAGAGAGAGAGAGAGATAGATAGATAGATAGATAGATAGATAGATAGATAGATAGATAGATAGATAGATAGATAGATAGATAGATAGATAGATAGAGAAAGTATATTTTCTGCGGTCTGGAAGCGAAGGGCAAACCTCTTGGATAGTGCGTTACGTAACCACATGGGATTCCAGAACGCGTCTGGATTCGGACGAAGACCCTGGTTAAATTGATATAACGCACCCATGTTCGGTTCGCAGCTGTATCGCCGCAGGTATCGTTGGAGTTAATGACGGGGATTGGTAACACTCTGAGGAGAGCATGTTCAAACTCACATTTGGTTGTCGTCTTCTTAACTTGCTGTATTGGTGTAATCCTAGACAAAGTACGCGCCTGTATTGCATCGATGCCGGTGTGTAAAACTGTCCATCATCTTCTATTTTCAATATTTCATTCATCTCATGACGGGCTGACCACGACAATCTCTGACGCATCTGGCAATAAGCTCTTAACTGACATGCTTATTGTGTTGTATATTATAACACTTCGTAATCGATTTACGGTTGGCAACCGAAGGACGCGACAGTAAAGCCTTGATGAGAGACAACAGCGAGGGACGCTAGTGCGGCAGCGGCACGCGACGATGCAGACAACAAGTGCGTTCCAGCCTTCACGCGGGAACCAACTGCACGGTCAGACGAACAAGAACTAATATACAGCGAAACGAATCCGGCACTGACGTTGGCCCGATAGCTATATTGGGCCTACTGCGCGTTATCAGTGCGCAGCTTCCGGCGATAGAAAAAACTCTCAGGAACCACGATTATACAGTTCGGTCAGACCGGTATAACACTTTTTACGAGTCACACGCCTAGTGCACTATTGAATAGAAACGTATGGCTTGTTATATTTCTGAAAATGCGTGATGATTATAGCTAAGCATACACGTCTCATACAGCAATAACTACAAACAGAGCAGGCAGACGCGATATCATTCTCCGTGGTTGCCCGATAGTCGGTAATAGCCGATAAATAAACTTCAAAAGAAAGGCCATTGAACCAGCCCTACCCTGCACGGCTTTAGGCTGAATTAAGGACAACACATTTAAGGGTTATCAGTAGTAACCTCAACAGCGGAGATACGCCGAGTGTATTTACTCCACGTGACGGAAGGTAATCAAATACAAAGCCGCCGCCGCCGATTAGGCGAACAGGATGTAGGCGTTGTACACGGGTCAAAGACGTGTACAGGAGCCGTGTATAAACCATTCGAGACTGCACTAGTCCTTGTGAACAAACTAAACTAGTCCGCAGAGATTGCTCACTCTCGTTGTGTGTACGTAATAATTTTCGGCAGTGTGATGTTATAAGTTCACCTAACATATTACCACAAATCGCAAATGTCAAATTAATCAACTTCCAGAGCAGAACAGCCTTAAGTGACACAAACTTATACTTAGATGTTTGTGTTAAACTGGTTGATATTATAATGAAAAATCGGTAAACGAGATCACAAGACATATAAAATTATTAAAGGTGCTTATTACCGCAATCGTTGCGAAACTTGTTTGTCTATTTACGACACGTATTACGTCAATCGCTATAAATTTACAAACCGTTACACAACTTGTTTGTCTATTCACCCGTGTTGAACGTAAGTCGCTGTTCCATGGAAATACATTGATATGTTCAACAATAGCACACGCTCACAAACATGCCTGTTTTACCAGCGCATAAATGGTTTGGCAGTTAAAGATAATCTACACTCATGGTAAAAAAATGTGACGTGAAACATGATGTATGCCCAGTTTCTCGTTCTTAGACACGACATTACCCTCTACAAAGTTTCGCATTTCATTTAACATTCTTACGGAGTTTCGATTGACTGACAACGAGGAATAAGTCGATCTTCGGAAAAAGTTATCTCCAAAAGTTTATTGTGATATGTTTCCACCCTATAACCACAAAGGTCGTAGTGTTCTCCTTGCGTGTCTACACGGACGACACTTGATGTCTTCACAGTTATATCTGATTGTAATGTGACCGCTCAGCATAGCAAGGAAACCAGTGGTTTCGCCCAAGTATGTCGGATAACAGTATGGTGTGAGCCTGATGTACTGTGCCGTTATCTTTTTGCGATAATCAGGGAGAGATCACCTAGCTGTCAGGGCTAAAAATATCCGTGCACAGATAGGGCTACCCGTACCCCGCGATAGTGCTCGTTGTCTTTACGTTGGAGACGTAGCGTTTCATCCAGGACGTTAGACACTTTGAAAGAACGAGATACCAACATCAAAGTTAACCCAGTGTTAGACCCACTGATCTCTATACATAGACCATATTATGCATTACCCATTTGCGGTCTTTACAATGTTTCGTTAGCTACTTTACGAAAACGTGTATGTGATAATATAGAAACTTTAGTTGCTTATTTAAAAACGATTACTTACCTTGAGTGTCAAATTCCTGAAGTTAATTTGCTGGTACACTCTGCTTTAACAATCTTGTGGTGCTTGTGTAACAACCATGTTGTTACGAACGCGGCCAGAAGTGTTACGTATCGTTTCTAGAAGGCATGAATGTTCCAATGGAAGCTCTTCGTCCAGTAGGTAATGGAGGACGAATCGCACTCGAACTATACGGCCAAATCATAAACTAACGCAGTGGCCAACTGATATGAGACGGTGCAGTAGCACCACAATAAACACAGGCGCCACAATAAACAGAGACGCCACAATAAACACAGACGCCACAATAAACACAGACGCCACAATAAATCGAGCCGCACCTCACTTTCTACGATTGTTGTCAAACATTATAGCATTCCGTATGCCTATCACCGGTTACTGTCAGTGCCGTTGGCCCATACGGGAGTCACCGAGACAAATGACCCGACTTGGCCACGCAGCGCCGTGTCATTGGGACATTGTTGATATATGTCACATTCTGGCGACAAAGACGGTGTTCGGTTCAAGAACCTCTCGATGGCTGTAGTTATACATCAGCCAAGTGAGCGTAACGAGAGCTTGGCCATTAATCACTGACGGTTTCATTGAGATGTTCCGTTTACAGTATCGAAAGAGGTCAAATGCACTCGCCCACATCCGACAGTCGGTTACATTTGCAATACAGTGACACCAGTAGTGATGGACGGTGATTTCATAGGCCTACCATTGCACCTGTACGCCGGGTGAACATTATAGTAGAGCATAGTATTTATTTTCCCATTGAAAACTATGCTAATAGTGAGGCCGGTAAATCCAGGAAGAGGGAGAGAAGGGGGAGAGATGGAGAAAGGGGGAGAGAGGGGAGAGGGACAGAGGGACAGAGGAACAGAGACGGCCGGACGGACATACAGACAGACATACAGAGAGGAAGAGGAGGAAACAGTTGTGATAATAAATAATATGTTATGTCAGCCGATAGGTTCCGGGTTGTTTTCACGAAGTTGTTCTTCTTTGCAGCAATGTTTCTCCGCATCTCTGCCATCCGCTGCGGTTGCCCTCATCTACCTCCGTCCCCTACCAAGCCAAGTCTGTCGGCGACCACTTGCGCAACGTCCGCCTTCCCGCACCGCACGTTGCGAAACGGAGCTGTGATCGATTAGCGAGACGCCCAGAAGGCATGCACTCGCGGGTATTTCTAGGCCAACTGGCAACATCTGTCAAACCACCGTTCGTCAAAACATTGGATGGTAATGGAACCCTCGAGCAATTTCGGATCCTCGCCAAAAGGTGTGTTGCTTACATCAGTTTTGTGCATGTCGCAGCCTTTTTGCTCTCACTCGCAAGGCACTTACACGCCAGTACCTTCGTCATCCATTACAGTCATTAGTATTACTCATATATGTAATGTGAGCAATGAAAGACCAGAAAACTCCAAACATCCTTAAACAAATGTGTCAGATACATTCAAAATGAAATGGCAAAACACAGTTACAAACAAAGAGCTCACGAAGAGGACAAACCAACACAGCAGCAGGAAAGAGATTGCACAACGAAGTGGACATGGATAGGACACACCCTCCGGAAAGAAACGACCAACATAACGATACAGATCCCAGAGTGGAATCCTCAAGGAAAAAGACAACCAGACAGACTATTGCGTCAGAACTACCAGACATCGTCGATATTTAAGTCCGCCTCTAGTCTGGCGCAGACGGTTGGTTACATGTGACGTCCAGTCAGTATCCCCGTGAGGTGACCTTGCCATGCAACTTGATGGAAATATGCACTAACAAGTCGTGATTGGCAAGAGTTCCGCTAAGCAGTTTCAGCAAGTGGTTAGCTGTTGGCATTACCCTCCTGGGAATCTTCAAAGTTGGACAAACTGTCCAAAGCTTATACATTCTTGGGAATCTTGTCTATTTAAAAGATTGTCGTTATACAAGAACGAAATGTATAGACAAGTACAAAACTCAACATTGTAAAGGTTGGACCTTAAACGGAACACTTGTGTTAAACGTTATATTGACGGTTTGGGTCATTTCGATTCTTCCACTTCGCAGACATGCTATTCTGGCTGTTCACGATATCAGCCTATTCCCACTGCAACTGGCTGCAACTCAGATAAGATAAGAATACAAACGGTACGTTATCATAACTGCTTTTGACCAATGACCATCCACAATCTTACATAATGTTCTGATTTGTAAGTTTGTTGTTATATATACAGTTGTTAACGTTGGGCTTGCCCACAAATCATCTCAAAGTAAACACGCCCAAATCGTGGTGTTCATACCTAAATATAGTTATTCTGCAAACGCCAGACAACACATCTGTGTGGAACTGGGGTCCAAGGGGAATATGTCGAACACCATAATGTGCAGGCCACAATATGCACTATATGTCCACAGGCCACGATATATGCACTACAAAAAACGTTTCCGCAGGCCACGACATGCACTAGGCAGGCCAACTTGGCAGGTTAACTATGTTCGCTCTGATCTTCACACGTTAAAGGCTGTATTATGGGTAACACATGCGACTGTGTGTGTGGTCTCCGTCGCACTCACTCCAAGGGTGTTGGACGTACTGACGTGATTGCTACACATTATTACAGGGTGCAAGAAATCTCCCAAAGGGGGTACCGCCTCAACATAACGTATACCTGGTCAGTGTTGTCTACCATTAACCTGGACAACCATTTTAAAAGGCACCCTGGAAGGCGAGAGAAGACGGGACAGCCAGAGGGAAAACTGGCTGTATAACATACAGGAATGGACCAACCAAAGCTTACCGACTCTACGCACACCAGAAGACAGACAAAGCTGGCAAATAATATGTGGAAATGGCACGTGCCAGTCAAGAGATGAAGGTGAAGAAGATGAACCGGGAAGTAAAGTAGTGATCTGTACACATAAGATATTGAGTCAAATTCGTGCTGGTTCCTATAATACAACGAGTCTTGACAAGACTCGTCCATGGTCTCAAATTCCTCTCACATCACGTGTCAACTATAAGGGACATCAGCTTACAAATACCTTAGAAACGCGTCTAAAGAATTTCCGAGCACCGTTCTACAAAAACGGGTGGTGTCGTACCTCGTAACAAAGATCCCGGAGGGTGTAGCCGGGTAGCGTCCGGTTTCTTTCCTACCAAGATCCACTTACCTGTGAGCGCATCACCGGAAGGCAAGGTGGCATTGTGACTAAACAAACACGTAAGCCTGGAGCTTAGATTGCCTAACGATGTAGCGCGTCTATCTCGAGTAGGTTTAGCCAAGTATTAGTCAACTTGCAACCTGTAATTGCGTCAGTATAAATAACTCGAAGGTTTGAGTCAAACGAACTAAGTAAGCCATGTGTACGTTAAGCCAACAAGCTGTTGTAGTGTGCAGAACGGTGATTCATAGCTGCGCGAACAAAGAAACCACAATACCAAATCTCATGTTATCTGCTCCTAACTTTGAGGAGTCAACACTGTATATTTAATACCTAGTCACTGTGTTTGCCGACATTCCCCCTCCTGCAAAGAAAGGGTGATGTCTCTCCGATCCGATCAATTCACTTGTCGCAGATGAGAACAACAACAAGATTATTTTGAACCATCAATATGTTCTTAACCAAATAGGTTCCGAACAATGAAGTTGACTATCCAGTGGTAACTATACGTTTGATGAAGTTGAGTCGGCGCTATATTTAGATGTTGACGTTCTTATGTGTGTAAGTTATGCTACCCAAGTTACTCTGGTAGGAATTTAAACAGACGCACACTGTCCGTATGCAAACAAATGTAAAACAACGGTTGCATTTAGACATCAGGGTTATTTACTACTTTCGTATTGTTCCAGAGTAAACATCGTGGTGGAACCTTCGGTTGTAAATACACAATTTCCCTTTAAAATCAAGGCCATTAAGACAATTACTTGAGTTCACAACCTTCCGGTTAGTACAGCTTTAAGTGCCGTGCCTTGTTGCGGTTCCTGCACAGTACCTCAGCATACATCAGCTCAGTGTGTCTTGCAGTACCAAGAACAAATCTACAAAGGAGATGACGGATGTATCTACGTGTTGGCATGGACTTACTGTACTATGTCAACAACTTCATGAACCAGACTAGACGCAAGAGGACACCATATTAGGCCCCCAAACGTGTACTCTATAACAACATATCAGCATATGTTTATCTTCAGATTCAACGTTATGAACTCCCGTACGTACTTCGAAACACGACAGTTTGAATGATGCCGCTCCCGCTCGTAGCCTAGGCAGTTACCGTTCTAGGTAATTACGTACCGTACATTCCACGTCTCCCCAGTTCACCGAGGACACGGGCGGGTATAAACGATCATCTGCCCATAGGTGAGTTAATCTACAATACGCCGTTCGTAAGGGAGTTCATCTGGGATACACCGGCGTCATATCCAGGGGGAATATAAATTCTTTCCACTTATGCCAAGGACGCGTTGAGACTTGGCAAAACTGTTCCACATATTTGTTGTTTCTATATTCGATGGTAGCATTGGTTACGTGAACCAGTACAGGCAGAACGGGGATTGCAAAGCTGTTCATTCTAAAATTGGGAGTCCATCTAGGGAGTGGCCATGCTCTGTACATGTCTGGTGGACCCAAATGCCCTAGAAAAGATTTTACTAACCAGGCTATCTATAATGATGTACCCGGGGAGGGACGTTCTCCCGCCCTTCACCGCCCACTTTTGCCAACCGGGTTAAATTACGCCAGTAGGATCAGTTTACATTGAAACAGCCTATTACAAACTGAAGGAGATCGGATATATAATGGCAAGGTGGTGTCTAACGTTCGCTGGAACGAGAGAGAAACCGAGCACACTGATCGTCAACAAAGAAGACGATAAGAGTTCCGAGTATGCCGCCCGCTGGGAGCTATTTCCAGTACAACCCGGCAGTGTCGGTTCAACAACACGCCTCTCTCAAGCGGTCGCCCGCATTGTAATCGCGACAAAGCTTGCGTTGGAACGCTCGCACTGCGGCCTAATGACCCGTGTGTCCACGGGACATTGAAAGGAGAGCGACTAGGGAGTGTATGGTTTAGTAGCCGTTCACACGCGGCGGTTCGCCTTGGCTATCTCAACAACGTCGGCATGCGGTGTATATCTACATCTGTCAAACCACTAGCGGCCGCGGGGTAGCGGTGGGTTTGATCTCAAGCTGATGCCCCGAGTGGCAGAGTAGAAACCGTTTTTGACGCCCCCACTATACTTATCTCTTATCAATGCCATTTCTGTGACGCCCGTATAACGAGTGTACGTATCCTGTCCAACGTATGCATTTCGTGCTTTGGCATGATACGAAGATACGAAGAGATATGATACAAAGATACACTATACGAAGATACGAAGATATATGATACAAAGATACACTATTCGAGGGTAACAAGGAACCCGCTAATTAACCATGAGAAATGGACGCAGCTGTCATTGCATAATATATAATATGCGAGTATGTTTAGGTATTTGACGACTATGCTTAAAATTCCACCATCAACTGATTTAGTCTATCGCGAATCCGGTTCATATGTGTCCAGATATGTAGTGTGTGAACAGTTAACTTACACCCGCATTCAATTGAATAAGAAGGCGTATTTTTTTCTCATATCATCGAAAGAATTGATTTTAGTCGTTACGTCTGGTAAGGCTCAAAATAGTGGATATACAAAATGGTAAACACTTTATGGGGTCAAGGCTGATCACGGTCCTGACTTCCATCATCTCGCCAATCACACGATGAAAGTTACGAAATTTCACCAAAGGTTACATTCGTGAGTTTTCAGCGTTTTGTGAAAAACTACATACAAATGTTGTAGAAACGAGCTAGCATGATGTAGTGGATACTAGGTAGGTTTGACATTTCGCAAAACCAATTTGAAATGAGACTAGCAAAAATGCGATTGAGGACGGATCTTTAACGGAAGCAGACAGTAGAAATTCCATTATCGGGAATTGAATCGCTCTGAATTGCGCAACAGCTTAAACGCTGTGAACACAGTAATAATGGAAGTAATTGTCAGTTAATGATCATGTATCGGCTTTGCCCTAGGGCGACATGACAAGGGTATACCAGTAAAATAAGTCATTCTAACATTTACATGACATCAGTTCTCCCCACTTATGCAGTGAAGTGGAACAATCTCCATTGCAACAATTCTGTAGAATTAATGCTGCGATAGTCACGATGTAGGACGAATTTATTGGGTATTTGACTTCAATATTTCTGTCATGATGAACTCAATAATGTTCTAGCTGACCGCCCAACAAACCGCTGTCAGTACGGCGAGAGAGAAATAACTGTCTTCTACCAAGGTGCCGCAGCACCCGCAAGTCTCACACATGTCTGGGAAGCGAGGAATGTGTCGCCAGACTTTTCTAGCGTGTCGTGGTGCCAGTATGCCGACTGCGTTGACAATACAATTGCCGCTGTCGACTAGAATATTACTCGAGGGTCAAAGTGGCGCCGCAAACTTTAAATCCGCGATTCGCCACGCCCCATTACGAAGAGAATAAATTGCAGTCATAAATATGATTGATTAAATCGATTGTAGTGCAACAAACCGAAGGAATGCCATTCTCATCCGTTCAGGTTATTTAAATGGCATGCTGAATTGTCGACGTTCTTGTTACTTGGCAATACACTTATGTTATGCTTTTTCGCTGGTGTCATTATTTTTCCATACACAACGAAACCACGCCCTGTAATGAAATGGGGGTACGCCCTTCACACACTATGTGTCGCATGTTGTTGTTGGAATTCTTCTGGTGGGTCGTCTAATTAGGATATTGTTATCCTTTTGTATTATTATTCGGTGCAACATTCCCCACCCATTTAGGCCGGCGTCTTTAAATAACTATAAAGCTGCCGAGACAAATATTTGGGCTTTTAGCATTTTAGCTTTAACTCCTCTATCCGTATAACATGTTCTCGTGCTGATCTCCAATGCGCTTCACGTGTAATATTATAAATTCCGAACGCCTTTGCCTGCCCAATATGCATTGGCAGCCATGTTATTACGCCACAGCTAACAACACACCGTCGTGCTCTTTGGTTTATCAAGTTCACAACGTTGATGGGTGGTGAAAACATATTTAATTTCACGAGTGGCGAAAACAGCCACACCTATCATATCTCGTTTGACACGGCGAGGTGACGGCACGTCTTGTCCACAGCAGCCGAGGATCAAGGCGTCAACATACGCCCATCTAATGTGACAAAGCACGGACAGTAACAATTACCGCGGAGTGTCTATATTGATGCGTGGAACTGATACACAGCTCCTAGCTACAGCTCGTCCAGACAGTTCAGGACACCATCGATAAGTCAGAGCTCAGCTATGTCTACACACTATTATATTATAACTGTAACTATGCCCAAGAAGATTATTTAAAATAACTATTTAATTGTAATAGTATAATACAATTGAAATTGTGTAATGGGAATATTTTAATCGTGTAATTCAGTTAAAATATTGGCTCAATTTACTCTCACTTCTGAACTCGTGGTAAAGCATAATTTATAGCGAAACGTCGGCAGCTGGGGCTCTAAGATTATAGCATCCCCAGTGGCGGGCTGGGAAGCGTCACAGTCAAATATAATATAACGACATGACGGGTTGTACCAAAATCGTGTGTCACGACTGCCACGCCTATTAACTGTTTGTTGAGCGAATAACGAAGATAAATGTATCAGGGCGGTGGGTAAACGTCTGTGCAATATGTAACCTTGACCCTGTGACATGGTGACCTTGATTCGTCACCGACGTGTGGAGTGCAGAGAGGAACCCGGGGCGGCGCTCGGGGCGGCCGAAGGGCAGCTTAGCGCTCGCGTTGGGTCAAGTTACCGAATTGGCAACGTCAGGCAGTGTTGGCTAGGACGCATGTGGTTGTGTTCGTGTGTGGTTGCATGTGTTCGTGTGTGGTTGCATGTGTTCGTATGGTTCCTTGTGTTCGTGTGCGGTTGCATGTGTTTGTGCGCGGTTACATGTGTTCCTGTGTGGTTGCATGTGTTCGTGTGCGGTTGCATGTGTTCGTATTCGTATACGTATGTACGTACGAACGTGCATACATAAATACTATTACGTACGTATGTACGTTATTGCAACCGTGTCTGTGTGCGTGCATGTGTGTGTATAGATGTATGTGTGTGGGGATATCTATGTGTGTAAGTACGTGTAGCATGTGTGCGTGCGCGTATACGTGCATGCGTGTACAACCAGGCGACACACACCCTGCTGCTACGGTATGTGACTTGTAGCCGCAGCTGTCGTCACACTTGTTGCGATCGCGGCCATTCATCACACAATAACGCCGCGCACACCAACCAGTATTAAGTTTCTCGGGCGATGAAAGCGATCAGGCCGCTTTGTTTACTCACGCCTGTCCTTAGCCGGGACGTCAAGCAATATTATAATCTTGTTGTCAAAAGCACCATACATTAAATTTACGCATGGGTTAGGGATGGCACCACAACATCGCTGTTTGCCACTACACGAAACGTCCGACCAGCTCCATCGCTTACGTGAAACTGTTATACATCGATATATGGATGTCCTTGAGTATTTCCTTCAAGCTATAACCAAGATATACCACAGAGGCGTACACACACGACCAACTCAATGTAATTGTACAATGCATGCGGTCGACGTTAGCACACTACTTGAAATATAATATGAAACTTAACAACGTTTTGGGTAAAACACATCGATACTGCTAAGCGAAGCATGAAGCTCTTAGCACTGCCCCAGCATCTATTAATAACCAAAGCTGGGAAGGAATACATCTCTTGATGTCTTTTGCGATATTGAATTCGGTCATATTGTACAAGCTATCGTGTCACGTCCAGACATTATTTCTACTTCGTTCAGGACTGTCAGGACGCGACAACGAATAACTCACATTGTTTTACTAGAAGATCTCAGGTTCGACCACAATGAGACTTTATTAGTAGAAGTCCATACACAGTACAACATCTATACTACAACTACTCTACTACAGTTCTTGTACATCTCCCCTGCTATTACTCCCACTGTTCGCTCTCGTTCTCACAGACTAAATCTGATTAGTTGCCTTTATAGCAGACGTTTCACATACATTAACATCAAGTTAACATCGGCAAATCTCAGCAGTTATTGATTCTACCCACACACAAGTTAATATATTCATTAGGTCTTATCTTAATGTACATCTGTGTTAATCCTCAAGTATCCAGTTCGACGGAAGTCAATTCCCTTCCGAGGACACAAGAACGTGGCCTGACTGGAACCGATAAATAAACAATCATTTATTAATCTTCCCACCAGATGGACATGCAGTGTGTCCACTGCGATCAATAACCAACGTCTTACTAGTTCCAGATTACAAGTTATAAAGTTGGTTACACTGCCTTGCTCTTTACAATATGTAGGCGTCTTCTACGTTTCAGTCAGTATTCTGTGCTTGCTGTCACAGCGACTGCTTCCTTAGCCTAGAGTGTATGGCAACTTGCCAACTCAGTATGCTGAGGTTTACGTAACCAAATACAGTGAGCAAGACTCCTGACTTCACGATCCATTAGCCCCCACCTGTCAATTCCCGTAGCGTAATAATTATGATATTAATTAGTTACAACACCATCGTAATAACGAGTAGCACTAAAGTAATAGTGCTAACATGTTACAATGCCAAGTTGTATACAAAGGCATCAACTGTGAGATTGCCATATGTCTGTGTCAGACATGTAAACAGACTCTCCTGAATAGTGTGCATCGGATCAGGTCAAGAATCCTTCCTCGCATATTTAGATAATCAGATAATGCAATAAATCCAATTTGCTCTCCACGTGAGCTGTCGCATATAATTATTATGTGTGCTGCAATGTCGGCGTATAATGGCTTATTCAGGCTGTTTCTAAAGAAGTCTAAGCGTGAACTTAGTTTGATGAATATAAAGTAGGAATGACTAATCGTTCAGGTGATTGTGACGCGCGTCTTCTAACGCAATCATACCATTATTATTGTGACCCAAGCGTGACATCATTATAACGTCACTATGATTTGACATCTAGGTAAAAGTATAATTTCAGCTGACATACACGGTTGGTACCTAACCGGATTGTTGTTGTTAAGTGAGACATCGGGGATATCCTATTTTGATTGACGTTCACGAATATCTTGTCAAGAACTAGACAGCCGAGATAGGTATTTGCTAACTTGTTGTTGCGGTTAGGTAATGACTCTTGCGAAAGGGTATATTGTGTTGTATCAATTAACCGAAAGTTTGTAGCGCGTTGGAACAAAGGAAAAGCTTAGCGATTGAGTAACATCGGCTGGTTGCGTCGCGACAAGCCCAGTGCGCTATGGAGCGCCCGATCAGGAACGGTCGGTACGTCACTATGCGTCGGGTGGCGAAGGGATCGCTTACCTGCGATGACTGCAGCCCGTGTCGTGTGTCGAATCGAGGCCGGTGACAACGTCAACTGGGCCCTTTAGCTGGCCTGCTCTCTGGTTCACGGCTGTAACTGGACCGGTCGCTGTCGGCAGAGTCGGTCTCTCAGTAAAGTATCCACACGACGCGTCCTCTCCGGCTAGAAGTCGGTGGTCACTTGGAAAACACGCGTTCACTGTAGTCGAGCCACCCGGAACTGCCCAGGCCCGTTCAGGTGTGGCCGTGCGGAGCTGATGCTTAGCTTTGAGCGAGCGCCAGTTCACGCGCTCGACTGTCGCCCCGGGCCAATTAGTCGAGCCACGTGACGCCACATGACGCAGAGAGGCGGTGACTGCTGGGCTGTCACATCGCTGGGCCGCCGCGGCAACACAGCGACCTTGTTGTAAATAAACTTTCTGTTCTGTTATGTTCTGTTCCAGTCGAATATGGTCAACTGTATGACCTGTGATATGTCACTTTAGAAACTGTTGACGCACAGGGCGTTGATGACTGTCGCGTAAGAATCAACTTTCTGGCACACAATCCGAGGTTCAACTGCACGTTAGTTATCTACGACTCAAGAGTGTGTCACATACATACTGATTCAAGAGTATGTCGCACATGGCTCAACTGTCTGTCACATATACATGACTGAAGAATATGTTCTCTGTCACATACACATGACTAAATAGTTTGTCACGTAGGGTTCAGTTGTCTGCCACCTAGTCACACTGGACGCCAATGGCTGTCACGTAAGATCCAGTTTCACGAGTATGTACGTAATGCTCTGTTCTCCGCCATATATATTATATACACGACTCAAGAGTATGTCACGTTGTGTCACGTATGACTCGGCTGCCTGTCACGTAAGGCTCAACTGACTGTCACGTAGGGCCCAGCTATATGTCACATACATATGGCTCAACTACATGCCTGTCAACAAGGTCCGTCACATTGCGGTCAAGTGATTGCCTTATCATTGATCTGTTCATTATCTTGATATTATCTTGATAATGGGGCAATGATGTCTATGTCACAATCAACATCATTAAAAAGAGATATTTTTTTATTGTCATTCGTAATCATGAATCCCTATCGATGTAATACACTAGTCTGCGTGGGAACTCGGTAGATGAAAAACACACGGGTACATACATAATTATACAGAGATATAGTTACATACATAATTTAAAATGAATTATAATATGTAATATACGATAGCTGTATATCAGTATATAATAAACTAGTCGTCATCGAGGCTCGTCACATAACCCAGACCGGTGACGAGACGTGCTTGAGGGAGTCGGCGATAACAGCGGTGACATCGACACTAGTCACGTACAAAACACCGTTCGATTCACAAATGTCTCGTTCAGGTTCTATCGGTCGACACTGTAAGCCGTGCTGACTAAAGCCTGGGGAATGCCAGAGACGATGCCCCTAAGCGCTCCAGAGGCAGCTGTATAAAAATACACCACGCAACAACGAGCAAGAACAATGCAGCACGAGGCTTGGCGTCACGGAATTCACCCCGGGTCACCAAATGAAAACCACCAGTATGAGGGTTAAATGACAAATGCGAACGAGCGACAGGACGCGACAATTTCGTTGCGGATGCCCGCTGCGAAATCGCGGCCGTGCAAACCGCAGCATGGACTGCTTTCGTTCAAGGTAGCCAAATCGGCATGAATGATTGGAAGATTTCACCCCAGTGCGTCATCATAGAAACATTTCCCTTTTTACACGGACACGTGTGGCTGGCGTGTGCTGTATTATAACCACTGCAGCCAGCACGAAACATGGCAAGTGTAACTAGTTTCAGAAGTCACAACGAAACGTAATGTTCCGTAAGCTATTTACTAATGAGTCAGAGGTATTTGAGTTATTTTGATTGTATAATGTCATTACAAAACTGATAACACCGTCAGCTGAGCTTTGGTTCAGCCGAACATCGGATACCATTTGACACAAATAAAGTCTTTGGAAATTAACAGTTTGCCACCGATACACATACTTGTCATTTGGTTTTACATTTAATACATTTGATCAAGATAATGCAATCATATTAAAAAGCAATTGCTCGCTCTTTATTTCCACGAACCTTGGATAACATAGATGTGGAGAAAATAGATGCTGACGTGCGGTGCTGTACTGGGGAGGACCCGAGCCTCTCCCTCGTTTTTGTTCCCTTCTCTCTCCACTGCACATGGATGTCTTCAGAGCTATCGACTTTCAGACTTTCTTATATATAATCGGATTTACAAATCGTAAAAAATGTGTAGACCATTCTGTATTTGTTTACATATCTCTCTCTTCGGATTTACATTACGTGCTTGAGTTGTAGATGCAGTATGTTGAAATTTCCGATTTCCCGATTTTTCCCTGCAGCAGGATTGTACACGTTTTTAGTTTTCTGCATTGATAGACAAAAAAGCGTTCTTTTAATTTTGCAGCCGTGGCTACAACGGATTGTACGGCGTGAACCGATTAACCGGTTATCTGTAAGACTGATTAGTTGGGTATCTGTACGATGAGCGTTGATTAGGTGGGCATCTGTAAGACGTGCACCGATTAGCCGGGTATATGTAAGACATGCATTGATTAACCGGATATCTGTAAGACTGATTAGTTGGGTATCTGCACGATGTGCGTTGATTAGGTGGGCATCTATAAGACGTGCACCGATTAGCCGGGTATCTATGAAACGTGCACCAATTAGCCGGGTATATGTAAGACGTGCACCGATTAGCCGATTAGCCGGGTATCTGTAAGACGTGCACCGATTGGCCGGGTATATCTGTAAGACGAGGTAGAAAGATGTAGAACAAACATTTACTCTCTAAAGTTTTTTTTTCAACTACGACTGAGAATAAACACACATTTTATGGCGTTATCATTAAAATGTGTTCATTTAAAGGTGTCACTATAAATGTACCCTTTTTACTTAACTATATGACACTTTCTATATTCCAATGGCTACGACATATTGTGTAAAGAATGCACTTTTAACTCCTGTATCTTTACAGATAACACCAGCGCCAGTACAGTTTGCTAGAATATCGCGACTGTGCTTTGTAGCTTCTTGAAATGTGCGGAATGACCATCGCTTGTGCCACAAAATGTGCCGCCACCTGTCGAATGAAGTGTGAACAAAAAGAGAACCTGTTCTCTTGAACCGAGTGTCGCCATATTTAGACATAATCGCGGTACAGTCGTGAACAACCGTGAACGTATGTGCAGAGTTATTACTGTAATAATATGAATACACGCCGATGTCGTAGATTCATTACAAACGAACGTGGTTATGCTTATTGAAGCACGCCGCGTCGCACACCGCGACCCAGACTGTTTACTCAGTTTAGTCCGTGGTATCACTGTCGAAAGGAATATAATGTAGTCCATAACACTGCATCCCCTTTTCCATTACATGTGGATGTAAACAAACTACCCGACAAGCAACATTCAACTCAAAAGAGTAATTAACTATAGGCCTACGAATTACACACTGATTTAGAAGTTTGATGTCTGGCCTCTTATTTGGACATTGTAGATCAAGTTTGTTAAACATAAATATAGAGGTAAGTTGTAATAAAAACAAGAGCATCATCTGACAGTTACATACATATAGTTGTAAGTCATAACTCTGTCTCTACTTCTGCAGGCTCTGGTGTGCCTGCAGTGCAGTGGGACCCTGGGGCTGGGCTTGAATATCAACACAGGATGAATAGCAACACAAACGTTTCTCCTGCGAGATATATGCCACAAAGGCTAACCATGTTCGGAGAAAACATAAATACACACATATATATCTGAATCATATATCAGGAATATATAAAACATCCGTAATTGAACTTACTCCGCCTGCCGTTCTCGTTGGCATCGTGGGCGTGGTCGCCGACGACGTTATGGACACAGCCGGTTCATCGACGAATTCAACACGAGATTCCTTGCTATCGAGCGCTAGCTGTGCAAGCTTCCACCGCTTCTCAGCACCGTAACTACTCAATGCCTTTTGACTAAACGGCATAAAGTTGTTTTAGAAAGCGATATAATTGAACGTAACGCGGAAGGTAGCAATGTTGGCGAACGAATCGAACGTATGACGCGACAGGCTGGAAATTAGTATTACGACCAATCAGAGCGATCGCTTGCCGGCGACGATTGGCCAGACGGGGGAATCCGACATCACGTGATGTCGTTTGGCCAATCGTCGCGGGATTCCCTCAATCCTTTGGGGTTCGTTCGTAATCGGGATTACTCGTACACCGTCGGTGCTATTTTTGAGCGGTTTCTACCATAATGCAGAGCGAAAGCAGGGCTTTCCCCTGATATGCGCCGTGTTGGAACTCCTCCTGTAGTTTGCGGGCCACGATCGATCTCGGAAAATCACACAATGTCCGATTATTTACGCTTGATTTGACAAAAAACAAAGACTTCGCAATAGTAGGCGTCACACAAAAGTCATGTTTTATGATACAAAAACTTGTTTATTTCGACAGTACATGAATAGCAAGTTAAATAAAATTTCTATGCAAAAATGTCATTAACTGAAAACTCATTTTATTGTAAAAATTCCGTAAAATCACATTTTGATCCGAGTATACCATCGGAGGTACCAACATTCGCTAACTTAGTTAGTAGCTTCTTATTCTTACACATTAAAATAACATGTATTTGTACATGAACTGTATCAGCGGGTCGCCTCCGTGAAAAAAGTTCGTACCGGCATGCGCGGACTTGCAAGGGCGGGCGATGATGATTGGTCAAACCTGCATTGTTCTAGGGTCAATCCACACGCAATGCTTGAGTTGTTGTTGAATAGTTACGTATGCATCTTCAACAATTGTGCGTAAATATTCTTAATGCGAAAAGATTATCCTGTGCGAAAGATTATCCTGTGTGAAAGAACAAAGTCAGATGTAGGATGATTTATAATTTCGTTCCCAAAACCATTTTGTTCCCGTAGATGTTAGAAGTTAGGTTGACAAATAAATAAAATTATCAAATATAGTTTAAACACATTTTATTTATATTATTACAATGACACAAGTAGCCCTAGTGAATGTTTTTGCTAACTATCATTACTATCGATAATTCAGTTACTATCGACGATAACTATCTATAATTCAATTTACTGTCGATAGTATTGCATCGTCACATCGACTATTGCGATACGTCGATAGTATCGTTACACCCCTACTAACTGGTGGCAGTCGGGGTTTATAATAACTAGGCACGTCTAAATAATAATGAAAAACGTTACCTTAAATAACGAAAAGGACATCTGAATGAACTTCGCGGACGGATCTTCGACTTCGTCTTTCACGTACTCTGTAAGTTTGTACTAGACCCCCCCACATTTTCACCACTTTCCTGGGCAATTACCCCCACAGTCGCAATTATGATAACTGTGACACGCCTCTTCGCGGCGTTTTTTTTCAAAAGCATTACGTTGTGCTATCATAGCAATGAAAACTATGCGATGCTATGCTATGCTATGCTATGCTATGCTATGCTATGCTATGCTATGCTATGCTATGCTATGCTATGCCATGCTATACTATGCCATGCCATGCTATGCTATGCTGTGCTATGTTAGCTACAGTTGGGCACGGGCCACAGTCAGAATCCATCAATAGAGTCCCTATGAAAAAAACCGAATTGTGCAGTTTGGGTGTATTCGTGAGAGCAGAAATGGTGTGAATGATTGAGTGGAAGTGATGTTTTGTGCACACTAACATCTGAGCTTTGAAATAATGCCATGTGTTAGTTGGTATACCTGTTGCGTAATGACACAGTAGCCGTTAGGCAGGATGTACTCATATTTTGGAAACGGGAATTTCATGGCAGAAATGCAGGGGTGTCACGCGTTGAAGCATTTTGTGCGAAAAGGAAGTGTCATTTTTTACGAATTTCACACAGCATGTGTCTTAGTGGGTCTATCATGTGCTGTGAAAGTTAAAGTAAAAAAAATGGTAGGATAATTTTCAATGTAGGCATAAGAACGTTATAATGGTCGCCTATGGAAAACCTGTCTGTGGTCCGTGCCCAGTTTTGTTGACTGGCAACGCTTTGTAGCCCAGTGGCGCCATCTGGCAGAGTTTTAACAAACAAGGATGCCATTGACCATTGACAGTGTTCTTACGGGACCATGCCCAACGATAAATTGCACTTTCACGGACATGTTTATATGTTTTGACAATTAAATGTGTCTGTTGAGAACACTGCCCATAGTAAATTGACATATTGTAGAAAATAATATACTTTCCAACCGCTGAATATCTACATGTATGCAACTTAGTAAATGGGCACTACGCTGATAAAACAGGATAGGGGTGGAAAATCAACAAAAAACCGACAGAGGACAATGCGAAATGGAAAAAAACCCGTGCATAAAAACTGTACATGCCGCAAACCGGCCAACGATGGGTTTAATGTGTTACTGCGATACCCGCTAGGTGGGGTAACTGTTTTAGTCACTGGGTAATAGTGAATAATATTAAGGTGGGTCATTGGAACTTGGCTGACCCAATTTGATGACGTTTAGAATAATAACTTTATTATTCTAGCTTGAATTAGTTCATTTCAGTTACACATCCAGATTAAACAGTACTTACTGGATGGAGTTTTTCTTGTGTATGACCAATCCACCTACATTTTCACTTCCTGATTTCTTTCCCCACTGGAAGCTGTTTGGTCCTTTCTCAAAGAATGTCGTTGCTAGCCTTGTCAGACCATTTCAAGTTCATTATTTAGCGTTTTATCATGTTGTGGTGTTCCTCTTTACTAATGATGTCTGTATCCTTTTTATTGTTTGCTGTGTAAATCTCCATGACTCCGAGTTCTATAACAACACTGACTTGATATTTGAAATAAATATCCTCAGCTTGGTATTTACATTGATCGTAGCGTTTACCTATTGTCTTGCTGTCGATACTATCCATGTACGTGAAGGAGTCGTTTCTTCCAGTGGTTCTCTTCCTAGCGTCACTGTGTTGATACCATTTCTCCTATGTACTGTTTTCTGTGGTCTTCCTCATTATCCAGTCTTTCTCATTATCCAGTCTTTCTCGTTATCCATTCTTCCTCATTATCCAGTCTAGGGCAACAGGAAGAGGAAATGTGACAAATGAAATGTCTCCTTTACGTGTTTGTTTGTCATTGGGTGTAGATGTCCATGTCTTCTTCATCTGGAATGTCTTGTAGCGCATCACATTTCTTGGTGAGTGTGCGTCGGAATGCCTCTGTTCTTTCTCTGTCCTTCAGAAAATCCACGTTGTATCGTTTTCTGGTGCTTCTTTTCACCTCTTTCGTACGTCCTCAATTGATCTACTGAACATTTGATCTCGCCATGATCGTTCATCTTGCCGAGTCCACGCCAATCACCTCTCCATATTCTCGGTTATCTGCTCATTCGCAATGAAATCTCCGATGAGTAGTGTCATGTCTTTCTCCTTCATTGTGTTAAGCAATGTCTGCAGTACGTTGTAAAAGTTATCTTATGTGTCTTCACCATTGTCGTTTGTTGGTGCATAACACTGTGTGATGCTTAGCCTGACCGGTTCATCTTAGTTTTGAGTAAGGCATAAATGATCGTTGGTCCTGCTTCCTCCCAGCTGATGAGAGCGTTCTGGACCTCTTGTGACAGCACGAATGCCATTCATTCTGACATGAATACAGCACCATTTTTCCTGTGTTCAGCTTGACTTGTCCTGACTGTGTCCATTTTGTTTCACATAGTCCTAGTACAGTGATGTCGTATGGACGTTGTTCCCTTGCTATTTAGGCTGCTTTGTTTGATTTGAACATGGTCCTCACATTCCATGTTTTGATTTTTTACATTTTCTTGGAAAGTAAAAAAGGGCATCGGCGATGTAACTTCCTTTTGGCTGTACTCTCCATGGCAGGCCCTCCCTCTCCATGGCAGGCTCTCCCTCTCCATGGCAGGCTCTCCCTTTCCATGACAGGCTCTCCCTCTCAATGGCAGGCTCTCCCTCTCCATAGCAGGCTCTCCCTCTCTATGGCAGGCTCTCTCTCCATAGCAGGCTCTCCCTCTCTATGGCAGGCTCTCCCTCTCCATAGCAGGCCCTCCCTCTCCATTGCAGGCTCTCCCTCTCCATGGCAGGCTCTCCCTCTCCATGGCAGGCCCTCCCTCTCCATAGCAGGCCTTCCCTCTCCATGGCAGGCTCTCCCTCTCCATAGCAGGCTCTCCCTCTCTATGGCAGGCTCTCCCTCTCCATAGCAGGCCCTCCCTCTCCATGGCAGGCTCTCCCTTTCTATGGCAGGCTCTCCCTCTCCATGACAGGCTCTCCCTCTCCATGGCTGGCTCTCCCTCTCCACAGCAGGCCCTCCCTCTCCATAGCTTTCCGATTCCAGTTGAGATTTCGTCGATGTTTCTGTAATAATCTGTTATTTACGTGAAACGGTTGTCAGCCCTTTGCTCGGCCCTTCGCTTTTTGGTCCGGGATTTGGACCGGCAAATGCTAACATTTTACAGATCCAAACTAAATAATACAAATATAAAATAAATCTTATCAAGCACGTTCTGAATTTTGTATAAGTAATCCAAGCACCGCGATTTATCGTCAACGAAAACAACGTAGACTACTTGTGCTGATGCGTGCATTAAACGTGAAGACGAAGCGGTTTTCTGGCCTATCTTATAATAATTGCTACACTTTTCGTTGTCTTCAAACCAGGAGAGATAGAACAGGTTAGTTTCAACGAGAGTCCGATCCATTAAAATGTAGCAGGCAAGCGCCGTCTGCATGACGATTGTTATTGGTTAACAGATACGTAACTAGTTTTGTGTTGTATTAAAATTCAAAATTATCTGTATATTTGGACATATATTTAACAATGCTATGCATCGTATTTTAATCTTTATTGCTGCAAACAAATAATAAAGGGGAAATTGGCCGACTAATAAAGCACCTGTTATGTTCTGCCTTGGAAACTAACAATGCATTGTTCGGTCCGTTACATGGCGTGAAAATGTATCTATGCACGTCGTAAAACAAGCATATTTTAATTCATCGCCAAATCTTGAACTTTCGAAAACATTACGAGGTGAAAGGTCACGATAGTTAAACGTTTTGTATTCATATTATGTTTAAACAACCGATATGTTATAAATACTAATAAATTCAGTATTCCTATGTCACTTAAAATTTGTCTTTCCGTTAACCAATCCATTGAAAATCGCCGTACATTGCCTTTAACTGAAAACAGAAACAGAAAGCGTGACCCATTTACACAAACTCCGCTGTGGGACGAAATTAATCAATTACCTTGGTCTATATTGATATGTAAATGCGATGTATGTGTCTCATTTCACACTGAAAAATCACAGCGGTTTTTTTGTATTGGTATATATCAGAGTTTGCAGATCAAACGAAACTATGCAGATTTTCTAATAATATCTAGCAGTTCGCCAGAAAACGATCTATACGCAGTGCATTGCGTGTCGTGTGCACATGTACAATAATGTATTGCTACTTTGGCTGAAAACAGGAACATAACGTTTAAATTTACTTGGCCCCTGAAAAGGCTGGCATACAAAACACCTTATTTTTTGGTAACGAAAGTTTACGAAATATATTCCGTGCATTAAAAAATAAACATACGTTTTGAGTATCTGCATGAAACAAGTAACTTTCAATCCGCATATTCCTTTTTATTTTTTGTCTATCAAAATCTGCCTTTTGTTGCAATTCTGAAATATTTTTTATTTCTTATAAAGCAAAGCCACTATTAATTCATCATATGGACGTAAAAATCGAAATCTTAATTTAATTGTTAAATTGATGTTCGCGGCAAGATTCCGCACATAGTTATTCTTCCGCTTCCTGAAACTCTATGAATCGAAAATAGATTCCGTGCTCTGCTTTCATGTCATTTTGTTCAAGGTTACGGAATGGACACAGACGTGCCGTCTGGCACACTTCCGCCTCAGAAGCACGTCAGCTGCCGGATAGTCGGAAAAACTGCCTTACTTTAGAGGGGCCCTCCGCGAGGAAGTCAGTGAAGCGACCGGGCTGACTCACGCGATAAGGCCATACGTTATGATCGCTGTCCTCCCGGTTTAGCGACGGAAGCGATTATGGGCCGTTGAATGCTCACGCCAACATTAAGGTATACACAGTAGTGACTTCGTGGGCGTGTTGACAGTCAGCGGCGAAATGTAGCGTTTATTGTGTGTATCAAGCGCGCGAAACCAACTGTATTGTTACCCCGAGCGGTAATATAGATTATTAGAAGTATACATCCGCTGCCAATTAGGGTTAACACGTCACTTCCGGTTGCTCGTGTAGCGGCTCTCGGCGGAATACGGCATTCCGTAGAAGAGATTATGACCCAAAACGCAATAAATGTCAATAAACACGCCATATTCGGTGACATTTACCGTCAGAATGTGCGACATAATTGCCAACAAACTCCGCCAGGCCGATTTCGTCACGCCGCCTTTACGTAGAACGTCATAAACACTTTGTGACAGACGTCATATAGCGCTTTGTCTGCTCGGTTGACCTACGAAACAGTATGCGTCACTCATTGCAACTTGGTACCACATCTTTTGAGAGGGGGTTCACGCTTTTGAGAAGGTGACTAGGTAACACATTTATTGATAGGGAGTCACGCTTTTGAGAAGGTTACTGGGTAACACATTTATTGATTGGGGTTACGCTTTTGAGAAGGTCACTGGGTAACACATTTATTGATATGGGGTCACGCTTTTGAGAAGGTCACTGGGTAACACATTTATTGATAGGGGGTCAAGCTTTTGAGAAGGTGACTGGGTAACACATTTATTGATGGGGGTTTACGCTATTGAGAAGGTGACTGGGTAACACATTTATTGATGGGGGTTCACGCTTTTGAGAAGGTGACTGGGTAACACATTTATTGAGAGGTTTTTAAAGGGGGTTCACTAAAAAAATGTGAGGTAGGTGTGC